>JAQGAF010000011.1:0-146236 GCA_034687865.1 Kryphioiulus occultus | reverse complement strand
CCTGGCGTTGGTGATGGGCCCAATAGGTGCGAAAATAGGCCAACGTTAAAAATTCCACAAACAAACAAACAAACTGACACAGGATTTTAATTCCGTGAACTGCATGTACTTTCATTTTACAGTAACCGTTCATCATCCATGAATCATTCATCAATAATCTTATTAAAATGTTCATAATACAGCACCAGTATTGATAACGTGTTCCAAATTTTCCAGCAATTACACGTACTTTACAGTAGTAATGGAGTTTGAATACAGAAACACTAATGTTCAGTGTACAGTGTATCATTCTGATAAGTATCATTCTGAAAGATTAAGAAGCATGTCCAGACAATTAGGCCTATCCTCCCTGTTGGGCTAATAAACAGCACACATCTCGAATCAAATTCTGCAATGTTTTAGTTTCAAATTCCCCCTTATTTACTGATAAGCCCGCTTTTGTACTGAAACTGTTCAAACTAAACTCTTCTACCTCTATAGAGTCAGTTAACTGTTAAGGGGTGTACATTATACGTTTAGCAAGCAGACAATTAATTATCCTTGAGTTTACATGTTGAGACCATGCTGGTCAATATACAGAGTAAATTACTATTGTGTGATATAGTCCAAGTGATCAACGTGCAATATACAGAGTTGTTGGTGGTGAACATGTGGATGTCACCTTCCATTCAGTTAATGTGGTGACCGTCCAAGCAGTTAAAATGTGGTTAACATAGGGAGATGGTCAACTTTGGAGGTTCTACTGTAGTTTACTTATGACGATTCATCGAGAATTCATAAGGTCCTTGAAAAATATTTTTTGAGTTGTTGTTTCGAATGTTCCTTAATTATCTCCTTTCTTAATCATCACCCTGCACTAAAAATTATTATTTTTGAGTCTGTAATGGTTGCCAAATTTTATACCGACCCTGGGTTTTCCCACTTGAATAGCATGTTTTTTTTCATTTCTGAAATTTAGGAAATTTGTCTCCTTGGGGGTTGGCTCTACCTATTACAACTTGTAAACACTTCAATATTATTGGCATTAGTTATCAACATTAGGTGGCATGAGGTTTTTAACCACCCAAAATACTGAAGTAGACTGAACAGCTATTTAGATACAGTATTTTTCTTTTTTATTGTAATAATAAAACAAGCAAAATTAACAACATAACGAAAAGGCATTTTATATACATATGCAGTACTTCCTGATGTTAAGTTTTAAAAATGTACCTGCTTTTGCCTGGACAAAATTCAACCAGCCTATAGTGAAATTAGGAAACAATTGCCTAAAATGGCAAACGAAGCTTTTAACTTTAGGATGTGTTGTGGGTTTTAAAATGTGGATTAATTGCATGTAATTGAGACCATTATTTCATCCGAGGTAAATATGATTTAGATAATCTAGGACAAATTTGACAGTATTTGTTTCTATAAAGATATCTGCTTAAATCGAGGTACACTACCTAGCATAATCTGTAAAAAATGTATTTTTGATAAGCGACCAGAGTAATTTATCTCAGGCACATTGATTTCTGCTGGCATCCATTATTGGCTTTTGCAGTATACAGTATATACAATAACTAAATCCATTTAAAATAAATACAGTAGGGGTAACCAAAAACCTTGCATCATATAATTTAAACTCAATTTGGTGAATTCTACATTATTTTAAGTCCAAGGAATATTTGGAAAACCTAATCAGTTTATCAACTAATGTTGAGTGTACTGGTCAGAGCTTTGCAAATTTCCTAATTACATTATTCTTAAAACACAAGGAAATCAATCATTCACTTATAACTAAAAGTCGTTGGACCTATACATATAACAGAGAAGTCGTTCGATGGGAATGCTACCTATTGTCTTCTTAAAAAATAGTTCCTCAATGGTTGACGAGTTGATACTTTGAATTGTTGATAACATTAAAAGTAGTTTTCCAAACCGAAATGGTTGCGTTGGATGAGCAGCTTGAATATATTTACAAAGAGTCAATTGAGCTTGGTCTTGCAACAAGCTCACTGTACTGACATCACTAAGAGCTCTTAGATCTGCACCCCCTGATGTCGTTAATACTGAAAAAAAAATATTTCTTTCAATGAATTTACAGCAAAAAATGAATTAATAGTATTTATATAAATTCAATCATGTTTTGTGGACTAATGAGTACGTTATACAGTACAGGGTTTTCGAAAAATAATGGTGCAGTTTTGATCGATAATTACTCAAAACTAAATTGCATTTCGTTTTAATTCCCTTTGTATCATAAACCCAATTTATGTAAATTTCATGTACACAACATAAAACATGTAAAAGCACGTTTTACGAACATTTGACGTTCACGTGCTCGAAGTGGACAATTAGAGCGACTTGAAAGCTGTTGAAAAACCAAAAGTTGAAGGGTAGTCAACTTCTTTCGCTTTTGCAAATGGTTAATCAACTTTGGTTCAAACACCGTTAAAAGCGTGTCCTCACGTTTCAACAGAAAATGTCATACACATGAAATTTGCATATGTAGAGTTTATGATACAAAAATATTTAAAACGAAATGCAGTTCAGTTTTTTAAGTAATTAACGATCAAAACCGCACCATTATTTTTCGTAAACACATTTTTCACGTATTTTTCGTGACAGGCCATTGCAGCATGCAATTTAATGCCGCTAAATATAAACTAAATTTTGGTAATTCAAGCCAACACTGCATGCAATTTTTCATAAAAATCACAGTTGTCAATTTATCTAGGCCATTGTATTGCACATGCAGCGATTACGAGCATTGCGATTGCAATTGTGGGTGTAAATGTCGAAAGAAATGTACGTTGAAATGAGGACATTAAATTTATTTACCTGTTTTGAAAAGAACTATGGCTTTAAGGCAGGCGTACTCAGTGGAGTCCACTCTCATTTGTCGAAAGTTCGCAACGATTTCTTGAAAATTTCTAATTTCTGCAACCACTGCTGCAACCTTGTCTGGGGCTGTACCGTCTGATGTTAGGCCTGTACATGGATTGAAATTAAATTTATTACACGTTTCAAGGTTGGGGTAATTCATAGTAGACAATAAATTTAAATGAAATTAATGAACTTACCGGCTGCTGCCAGCAGGGGGCCTCCTTCAATGAACATGCAAAATTGTGCCGCACTCAGCACAAATAGTTCCCTCCAACCTTCCTCCAAAAGTAATAACTAAAAAAATTTCCAGATTTAGCCTTTTGCAATAAAAGTTCAATAAAACAGGTCGATTTCAGTACAAGTGCTATTTGGGACATTCAATTAAACTTACTTGATCTCTGCTGGTGAGGTTGGTGAATGCTGGGACGTTTTTGGCCCACTTTACATTTAGGAAAAGTAGACGAGCTGCTGATTCGCATATGGTCTCCAGTGGGATGAAGTAATTAGGGGTCACTTCATGGGGATACTGAAATTAATAATGACAAATCAGATTTTGCCAATTTTCTATAGTACAGTTTATAGGCTACTGTTTGCATTGACAGTAAAGCTGTAACACTGCACCAACCTTAGGAATGGGTTGACAAATCGTCCTGCTGACTGAAGCAAAAGATCTTCCTGGTGCTGTGGAAAGATCACTGGGTTCACTGGATCCAACAGTGCTGAGGAATGGGCTTGGGGGTGATCCATTACTCGTAAGGCCCCTCACTGATTCGCCATTGGCTTCTTTTAGATAGATGGCTACCTGGCGCCGAATAGTTGAATTTCGCGGTCCTCTTTCGTGTTGAACAGCTGGGTAAATTGAATAATAAACATCAGTAAATTGAATAAGAAGCATCAGTAAAAATTGAATAAGAAACATTATTCAATTAAATAATTTACTAATGTTTCCTTCAGTAAATTGAATAATACACTGTTTTCCTGTAATTGCCTGTTCTGGGTTTAACGTACATTTTATTTGGGTAGCGTCTTCTGTGTTTAGAATTTATGATTTGGGCAAATTGAAATTTTTCTCGAGTTTGAATTTGCCGCTCTTTATATGAGCGCTGATTCGCTGAAATGATGCAGGAGCCGATCTGCGCGAGCGCAGGCGCACGTGATAACCATGGCAACCGTGGTTCCAAGGATCGAAGCGAACTCTTCTCGAACTCTTTGGAGACTTCAAATCGATCTTTGGAATATCCGATATCAATCGATTATCGTCCCCATTTGCGATCATTCAAGATGGCGAAAAATGGCAGTCAATTTCCAACTTTTTCAAAGTTTTATTTCGATGTTTCTGAAGTAGAACAACCATTAGCAGGTAATTATCACATTGCTGATTGAAAATCGATGGTTTTAATCTGTATTGTCGCAAAAATATGTATCTTTGACGGTTTTAAATACAATTTGGCGATACCCAACTATTAGTTCATCGACTGGTCTAATGTTCAAAATGTCGGTTGTGAGGAAGATCGGCCTACGCATATCTTTGTTCATTTAAAGCAATTTTTAAAAAATGATGGAATGAAGCTTATTTTTATCAGTCATGCTATGAGTTGAACGCAAATAGAACAGTTGGATTGTGTGCGCAATTGTTAAGATTCCTAATCAAAAATTGGGAAGCTTGTTCACTGTTTAGCATTGCCCGCTTTGTTTTAGCAAGGGTAATAAGAAACCAAGGTAACAGTTGGGCTAGTTTATTAAACTTTCATATCATTAAACTAGTTTAGTAAATCCGTAAATTTAACAGCTTATACGTAAAAGCATATCATGGTGTCAACCGATCATGGAAAAGTCATGAAATGAAATTCAGGTCATGGAAGTGTCATGAAATTTACACCAGGGTCAAGGAATTGGGTTAAAATTCACCATTTGCCATTCGTTTTGCTCATTTTTTTTACCAATGATCAAGTCATCACTGTGGTAGAATGTTTCTGAAAATCACTGTTTAATGATTACATGCAACTTGAACTGCTTCAAGTCATGAAAAAGTCATAGATGGCCTGCATTCTGTATAGCCCTCAGGACATTGTTTAGGCATTCATAATCACAAATTGGGCAACTTGCTTACTGTTTATCATTGTCAGTTTTTCGATAAAGAGTTTGAACATACCATCTTTGTTCATCCCTGCCTCTATGCACTTTTTTAGTCTACAGGCTCGACACTGATTTCTATGCGTTTTGTCCACTGGACATTCTCCTTGGACCCTTGCCTTACATATGTACTGTCGGTTTCTTCTAATAGAACGCTGTTAAGTTAAAAATATCACATTATATAATAGTCAGTCACAGTATGAAGCCATTGTAAAATTTGATCGAATAATCAACTTGAACGAGGATTTACATATTATTTTTTGTTTTTTTAGGCTATTGAAAAGTGCCCAGTGATTTTTCGGTCTATGAAAATTTAAGAATGTGTGCAACAAGAACAACTGAACACGAGGGTTATGCATTGAGGAAAGATTCCATTATACAGTGGATATACAAATTTGACTGCACTCGAATATGTGTCCAAAGATGCCCTCCAATGATGGGCGGATTGGATCATAGGCATATTCAGGTAAGCAAATAAACATGGAGATAATGTTATAAATTGTTATAAATATAATGTTAAATCTGCATAAGAAAGTCCAATGTATTCATTGCATTGTGCATATACAGCTTTATGAAAATATTTTAAATTTATATAACCAATATGAGTGTACTGTCATATAAGGTGGCTATAATGGTATATAGGTTTAATAACATTGTAACACTAACGCTGTATTTACAACAATGTACGATGTAATGCATAAAATGAACTTCCACATGCAGACTTAACATACGCTGTTCAATTGGCATGAAAGGGACATTTGCACGCCCCAGGACCCATACAGGGACCCAGAGTTAAGGCGGGGTTTGAACTTGTTCAAGTTGAATATGCGTTTCAAACTCAAAGTCGAGCAGGCGACCCAAAATGGTGGTTCATAAAACGACATTTGCTTACCTTAAAGAACCCTGCACACCTGGAAATGAAAAGAAAACAAGGGGATGAATGCGACGAAATATGAAACCTCTGCCATACATTCATTAAAAAAAGATATATAGTGATGGGCATGATCAGATGTGTATATTGTATTGGCTGCAAGGGGAAAACGGGAGGGTGAGGTGAGACAGGAGCCTGGGTTAGTTGAGGGGGAGGGCCAAATGGCGAACCCGAATTTATATGCACGTGGTGCTTGAATAGTTGACAAAAAGATCCATCACTATAGGGATGGCTTCAATAGGCTAACACAATGCGACAGCGTTCAGGGTGTAACTCCTGGGTTTATTCAGTGTACCCCCAAAAAAGCAGGTCAGTTTTTGACGTATTGATTTGTGTCCGAATGGCTTGCAAGAATGGTGAAGTTTTTCTCTTTCTGCCACCCACCATTCGCCTTGTTTCTTGTTTGTTCACCAGTTTGAACATTTTGAATTATCCGAAAATGCGCGGCCTGTATTAGATTATAAAAGCGATTTGCGGATAATCGAATAGAGGTGCCAGTCCGCGATTGTGTGCATTTAAAACGGATTTTGGCGCCAAGATGTCGTGAATTGGGTTCAACGTCCATGATGTGGTCTAACTGTTGAGCAGTTCAGAATGTAAATTATTGATTGGTAATGACACGTCAATCTTTGTTGAATTTTGCGGCTGTTCGATTGGGCATTCATTGAAGCATTATTGCGTTTTTCATAAACTATTCGTGTGACGAAAAAACTAGTAATGAACGCATTTGCGTTGAGGTAACATAATAGGTGAAATTCTATAGATTTTCTCCTTAGTTATTTTCTCCTTCAATCGAGATGTTTTTGTGATTTTCAGTGTTTCAGTATAGTTAAATTTATTGAAGCATTTTTGCGTTTTTTATAAACCGAAATTACCGTATATTCGTATGACGAAAAAACATTTGCATTGAGGTAACATTATAATGAAATTCTATATTTTCCCCTTAAGTCAAGATGGTTTTTGGGAAACAATTTCAGTGGTTCAATAGTTAAATTTAGTGAAGCATTATAGCGTATTTCATAAGTTATTTTCATATAACGAAAAGTTAGTACTGGTCGTACTTACGTTGAGGTACATGTACTGTATATTAAAGTCAAATGTAGATCAAGCTGGTTTTTGAGAAACAATTTCATAATTTGGAAAGACGATTTTTGGAAATCGGTTTTGCACTGTTTTTTCTTATGTGAGCACTTACTGTATGATGTATACAAATACATGTATGTTGCTTTGGCTTATTGCATTTTATAGCTATAATCTATATTTTAAGCGTACACTGCACTATGCTTATAAACCGTACAATTTCCTTAACAAAACTCGTTATAAAAACTTAACAAAGTGCATTAAATTATTTTACTGAACTCAACATTTATAGAATCTAAATTTACATTTCTCTTAATTTTGCCTTAGTTTAATTAGCATCTTGTCATGGGCTTATGGCTAATTGTAGAACAGATATTGGGACCTAAATACTGTATATAACGTCTTATTACTGCGGTATATTGACGAATTAACAATAAGGCATATACATGTATAGTGTACATGTAATGAAACAAAACGAAATGCTGTCATTTCTGGCATATTTCAACTTAAATATGCTATGTCTAATATGAAGTTTTGAACATACGTGTTTTATGTACGTACTTTGTTGAAAACTAATATATATATATAACATCATGAATAACTTGCTGAATAGGATAAACCGTGATATATCATTGTAGAATATAAATGCAAAATTCTACATCCCTAAATTGTTATATTATACAGACCAAATTCTATATAGGCCTATGGTTAAAGATACAATTTAAAAGACATCACTAAATGCATTACTAAAACTTATTGACAATTCGTCATAGATGCGTGTCTTGTAAGTTCTCAACGAACTTTGTGTCATTAAGAATAAGATTTGCTGCCCAGTTTTTAAATATTAGAAATATAAATATTTGGCGTACCCATCGCAAGCAAAAATGCCGTAATGCTTTCCCGATGAATGGTCCTGACAAACTTTGCATGGAATATCCAGCAAAATGCGACCTGTGGATGAAACATTTAAAAACCGTTTAATTATTTGACAAACATGTTTATCTATGACAATTTTTTCTGAGAGAGTATGTTATTTAAAAATATGCTTGACTTGCCCTATAATGTACGGGTGGATATGACATAGCAAGGCGTTAGGATATAAAAATTTTATTTTCTATGTCAAAATAGTATAAAAAATTAAGACTAAGCAATTCTCTGAAATGTTCAGGTACTTCTTGTTATTTTGTCTTATCGTTGAATTGATATAAATTGTGCTCCCTGGAATTTTAACCTGAACAATTTTTAAATTATGCTGTATAGTAAATCCACATACTGTACTTTATTAAGTGCAAAGCTACACACAGACGTTTTGCACTGTAAAAGCACATCAGGCGTGTGCAATTTTTTTGCATATTTTTTTGCTATAAAACATACTTTGTGTTATCAGTCGGTTGGTTTGCTTGTTAAATCTGTATAATTAGTATAAACATGTCTTGAACATGCTGCTGTTGCGCATCAAATAGTGTATATCGCAAAGAATTTTAAACATTGTGAATTCAACACGTAAAATTTCTCACGGGACTCGTAATCAGATAATAAAATATATCGGACAATAAGAAAAGGAAATGAAAATAGGTACATAACGTTCGAAATATAGTGAATAAAATTAATAGGACACATTAACAGAACTTGTTTTTGAAAAATCTGCATTTATAGTCATTGTGAAATGCAACTTTGGCCTCACTTAGTGCTACAAAGGACAATTGCTAGTTTCAATCATTCAGCAGTCAAATGTCAATTGCCTGAAATTAGGAATAGTCTCTAATGGTAAATTAGTGAATAATTGACGGCTTGTTTAACTTACTGGAAGTTCCAGGGATCTTATTATTCATGCTGTTGCGTTGTCCCAGCTCCAAGGTGAAAATCGCTCTTCAATGTCTGATTTGGTAGCACTGTCCAATAGGCCTCACAGCTAACACACTGCCACTGATTGCAAACTGATTGGTAACTGACCAGATGTGATTTTGAAGAAAAACTGAAATCCTGCTGTCCGACTGAGGTACTGAGCACTTTATGACATGGGGCTTGATGGGCAGCCATGAGTTTGAGGTACGAGGTACTGCCCACTGGTCCTTCTCCTGGATCACCATTGGGGCTCAGCTTTGAAAAGGTCTCTGGTCGTGATTGGAGGAGGCTGAAAGAGTGGTCCCAAGTGCCGAGGGCTCCGTACATAATACGTTGGCCATTGGAGCTTTTCTCGGTTGCTCACTACTCTACCTCTTTTGTCCATGACAAAAGATGGCTGATCCAGCAGAAAGTGCTTCCATCAGCCCGTAATTAACTGGCACTGACTTGCTTTTGTGACTTGGGTGAGAGAGGGAGCCTCGATGAAGTGTTGGCCAGAGGACCAGCTTTGCTTCGCATTCAAATTGGGCATCAACTAGCGTGTAATTATGATTATACAAATTGAGAGCAGTTGGGCCTCCGAACCCAGTAAGCTGCCCCAAATTGCATCTGCACCTCTGGACAGGGCAGAAAAACGCCATAATAGGAATATGACACGCTTCTGGAAGTCATTGCATGCATTGTCCCATTCGGGAATCCTAGATGATTTTGGTGATGTTTGGTCGATGGAGAATTAGACTATTGCTGCTCGAATTGTCTAAACATTACCTAACATGCATCAATGGGGAAAGAAAGATTCTGATACGATGTTCTGATGTAAAGTTCTTCGACTAAGATATCAGCAGTATACCCATTACTTTGATATCAGAACTTGGTTTCTTCATTGATACATTCCCTCAATCTTTCGTATTTAATATAGCCTGAGTTACTTATCTTAAGTTTTGAAGAATACTTTTTTAAATTATAACGGTTTTTAATATTACTTGAGAGGAATTTTTTTCAAAAATTCAGTTATTTAATTGGCTACCATCTACCATGGAGCGTTTTCAGGGGTTCCGCAACTTTTTTTATCGCAATTTATACCACTTGGAAAATTTACACTATATAATTTAGTATTGTGACTGTTCAGTTCTCTAGTACTGAATTTGAACTGATAATCTCATAATGCGTTGTGATATATTCAGTGCAAGTTTGGTTGATAATTTACTTTGAAGATTATTTTACTGCATTAGTTTTAAATAAATAAAATACTGATATAAAATTTAATATAAGGACGAAATATTAGTTGATCATATTTATGAATTTAGTTTAGTGACTGTTCAGCAGTTTTTCAGTACTGAATGCAATTTTGGTTGAGGATTTACATTGAAAATTATATTACTGCATTACAGGTGTACCTAAAAATGCAAAGTTACGTGGAAACAATTCAGAAAAAAATTGGAGTATAAAGACGAAATATCAGTTTACTAGGTTATTATTGTGACTGCTCAGCTGTTCTTCAGTAGACCTACTGAATTTGTACTGATTCTCGTATGTGTAAAAGTATCATTCAATGCAATTATCGTTTTTAATTTACACCTGCAAAGAACATTACTGCATTAGCTAAAAATTATAAACAATACCAATATAAAAATTAAATATTAGGACGAAATATTACTATAAACATTTTTCAATTCAAAATAATACTGATATTTAGTTTCGATTTTCATAAAGCTTGACCTTGAGCTGTTAACATTTTGAAGACTACTGTTGTAGAGGATAGTCCGCGGTATAAAAATAGGACAAGTCAACGTTAGACTGGATTGTATTCAGCTTCTGTTTTTTTCATTAATCTATTTTGTTTTGCACCACAGGGTCCCAGTCTGAGATTCTGGGTATTTAGCCATTGTCATTCGATGTTGACACCACCAAGATTTCTTGAAATAGCGTCATCTTCTAATGCAATGGTTGATTTGCAGCGTTGAAGCCAACCACCACGTGTCACAACGGGACGAGTCAGCAGCAAAGCGTTTGCTGTTGGCGATTCTCCCTGTTGTGACATATCAATTTGCTTGTGTTTATTCCCGACAAAAGATTCAACGTTTGACGGCTGTAGTTTAAATTTTCGCATTTGTTGACCAAAAGGTCCATTATTGCCTCACCCTATGGGTACGGCACGCAGAACGGAAGGAAATGCATCAGGGAAATAAAGGGGCACAGAGACGCTTCATTAGCTGACCAGTCCTCTGAAAACTTCCATTAGGACAAAAGTTAAAAGGCTGCGACTTCCCATCTCCTTTTTTCTGCTTTTCTCGAGTGTATTTTGACAAATTCTTTTAGAGGTCATTCTTGCCAAGCTTAGATTTTTATGCTCGGATGGACGTTTCCCTTCCCTCCAAGCAAACTACTGTATCCCTTCATTGGAAAAGATTTTCAGCAGAAGTTAACATGGCATTTTGTTGAAACTTTTGTCAGACTAGATGTTAGCAAGATCAGCAAATAATTCATTGGGTGTTGGCATGGTGATGTAAAGTAATGGGAGACTGAAAAATTTTGAAATCTATTTGATTCTTAACATTTAAGTGAAATCAAGCGTTTGGAAGATTGTAGTCTTTATGAATTCTGAACTCCTGTATTAGGAAAACATGGGTAAAACACTTCCAAAATGAAGTTTTGAAAATTATTGGTGAAGGATTAATAACCTAAAATTGAATTAAACCTAACCAAATGTGGTATACCGTATACATGTTTAATGCTTATTATGGGGGCTGTTATATTTTAGTTACCTGATAAAAATAATCAAATTCAAAGCAACATTAAGAATGTGAAATTCTACAAAATTCATGATCTCTTACTAATGGGATGATATTTTAAAGTTTACCTTTTTCGGACATTTTAGTTTTGTTTCCCTAAAAATGAACTTTTCAACTGTTTCCTTGACTTTTCCAGTTTTTAAAAGAGATTATCCTGACTGCTAAAAATGCAAAAATACATTATGACA
Organism: Kryphioiulus occultus; assembly: GCA_034687865.1. Classification (NCBI taxonomy): domain Eukaryota; kingdom Metazoa; phylum Arthropoda; class Diplopoda; order Julida; family Julidae; genus Kryphioiulus; species Kryphioiulus occultus. The sequence continues at coordinate 134,399 of JAQGAF010000011.1, read as the reverse complement.
TATTGTATGTTAAAGATTTTCTTAAGGAAACAGCACATTTAGATTATTTTGTAAAAATTGACAAATTTCATCATTGGTTTCTTCTACAGAATTAAGTTTTCTTCGCCAACAAGCTTGATTTGCTTGACTTTTAATAACTTGATCACTTCAAGTCTTTCGATCTTCAGTCTTTTTTCTTCTATAAACTATGCAGTGTAGATGCATGATTGACTAATGATACCTTGACTTCTGTTAACTAATAACTAGCTATGTGCAAGAAAGCATGGTTCCATGTAGCATGCATGTCGCCACATCATAGATGTTCTTGTTAATTTTTTAATTTCTTTAACGTCAATAAAATCTGAGCATATCTCCATATTTCAAGCATTGTACGTGTAAAAAGGATACTATAATATGCTATACAGTAGTTTATTGTAGTTTATGGATAGTTTTTAAAATCTTCCTGACTTTTAAAAATAAATCCCTTTTTCCCCTGACAATTCCATGTTTTCATGGTCTGGTAGAACCCTGTTTAATAAAGTTTACAGAACGTTGAACTTTTTATGAATTGTAAAAGTATCGATTAATGGCCCATTAATAATTTTTACATTGGGAAAGCTACTCCACCTGAATTATTTATCAGTTAATTTTCGTAATTTAACGATCATAAATAAAAGGTTAACTACCCAAATTCCGGAAATAAGTTTAAGGATATTATGTTGCATGAATTGAGAATTTATTAGGTTGCATGATTTTGAGGAAGACGAATGCACTGACAGTCTTAATTTGAACACCTGGTTCAAGTGCTTTTTATATGACATTCTATGAGCCAAATTCTTCGAGTTTGGAATAAACAATTCTAAGACCTATATAAAAACCTGGGGCCCTCGGTTTGAAATTTAACCCCATTTGTTCGCCACATGTGGGGGTCTTTCTCCGCCAGGAATTTTTCGTATTTAATTTACTCTATTTCAATCTTTGCATACCATTTCTTGCCTGGGCCCCAGGAAAGTGGGAGGGAAAAGGTACCAAAGAGAGGATCCAGTTCCTTTATAACCTGTAACCCAGTAGGCCTGTTTATCCGGAGTGGTCCAATATTCACCTGTGCCCCGAAAAGGATGTCCCATTTCTTTATATGGAGCTTTTTTTTTGTAAGTTTTTCGTCTTCCAAAACTGTTGTTTGTTTCTGAATATCTGCCTCGCACCACAATGGCGCTTGGCCGTAGCAAAAGAAAAACTTTGGCTGGAAAAGCATCTTTGGAAATCATCTTTTCCGTTGACCGAGAAGTAAAAGCATTTTCGGAAGGAGCCCCTACCTGCACAGCGAAGATATTGAAAACCTGCCATTGTTTGGATTGCTCTTTTACCAACTTCGTGACTAAAGAGCCATTTGAATACCGAGCTTTTAATGTAAAGGACCATGAAAGGACCGGGCTTCGTGGGAAGATTTTCCCCACTGATTACAGAAAAAAGTACACGTGTCGTCCGAGCACGTGCACGACGTTTGTTCTGTACTCGAGTGCTATCTCCAGTACAGTACCATGGTGGTGGTGTGGTCAGGAGATGGCCATTGGTCAGCCCAACCTGCTGGCTTGGGCACTGTAGGCAACCCAAAAGGCTGGCTATAGGATGAGCTGTTGCTCATAAGCACGATGGTAGTACAGAGCTGTAAGCAAGAAAAGTATGCAATTTGAACTATGTTTAGTGGAAATTATAACATTTGGAGTTAAAACAACCCTTTGATGGTTTACGATCTTATCAAGTATAGGGTGGCGTGGGCGCTTTTTATAATAACAATTGTTTCAGACGTTAACGTCCAGAATTACATATTTAACTTGTGCTGTAAGCAGTAACAGAATTCAGTCTGCACAATAACAATCAGACAGTTCAGAAATAATCAGTACATATGTAAATACAAAATTAAATGCATCAGGTTTCCGTGTCAGTTACAAATCCCCTGACATTTCCTGGCTTTCCAGGTCCTGTGGGTAACTTGATGCATTTTAATTTTGTATTTTCTCTTGTACTGATTATTTTTCAACTGTTTTGAGTTCCCCCAGAACTGGAAATTTTTAAAAAGTCAGGGAAATTTAACAACTCAATAACAGATTTTGTCTAGCTAGTTATTTGCTAGCACAAAAATCAAGATACATGTATATGTCAAGCAATTCTCTAAAAAATATTTTGAAATTTAAAAAAAACTAATCTAAAATTGTAAATATTTCAACAGTTCAGGAGATCAGTTCAGGAGGAACAGTTCACTATCGAAGTTTGCCAAGTTGAAATAAATTCGGAGCATACAAATTAGAAAGTGCATTACTATATGCATGTAGGGTAACTGGCACCTATAGTCAGCCACTATGTACTAAAACACTTATAATAGTAAATGGGTGAATTTCTTGTGTTGATTGACCACATCCTAGTACTCAGTCAATTCCATTCCATATATGGTGTGCTTAATTAACACAAGAAATGTACCCATAAGTGTTTTAGTTCAAATTCTCGCATTACAAATCCAAGCATTATTGCCCTAGTTTATGGTAATGAATGGTTTGTATTGATTAATAACTTTATATTCAAGGGCAGGTTGTTTTCACTCAATATTTATTGATGGGGAAACCCCTATGGGTCAGGGTAAAATACAAAGCTTAATCTGGGAAACCTGGGGAAGTCCGATGATTCTAGTTTATTAAAGCTGTGGGAACAATGGGTTTTTCTTAACAAGGAGGATACAAGTTAATGTGACAGTATGGCTGACAATTAAGCAGCCAGTCAAGACAGTTTCTTAAGAGGTACTGAAGTTCTCCAATCTGATTAATTGTCCACAAGTCCTCAATGGAAGAAAAAGCCTACAGTACATGATTCTGAACTTGTTACCACTTTTAATCTAATTCTCTTAAATTCTCATGAATAATATACTCATGGCTAAATCCAGTTGGCAAAGGTAAACAGTACGTTGTCGTTAAATTGTCCACTATTTACTTAATTCATAACGGCATGCTTGTGATATGTGTATTAGAAAGTCAGCAAACTTTGTTTCACTGCATAAACATGGACACCTCCTAATCTTGGGCAGTTTTTCTGTGTTCATATTGTGTCCTATGTTAAGGGGAGGTCGAATTGTGTCCCTAAAAGACCTGTGGTGCAGTGTTGTGCAGCTTCTTATCAGATCAGACCGAGAATATGAGGCTAAAGCCCCTGCTGGAAATCAAAAGGACCAATATGCCCTTTTCGCTAGTCGCGCTGGTGTCCAAACCGCTGCGGCTGAAAGAAAACCCGCGTGGTGCAACCCAACACCGTCTGATTTAAAAAAAGGACCCAAAAAAGGCCCGCAGTTTGTCCTGTAGTCGGCGTTGGGTTAACAGATGTTAAAAGATAAGCATCCGCATCGTGATGGACAACTTAACTGGTTTGTCAACGAGTTCTGTCCTTTAGCCCGCAGCAAGTGCAGGTAAATCACAACCAAATCGGCAAAGGTACCATCATCAAAGACCAATCAACCGAAAACGAATTTGACCTCACCCTCGTCCCCAGGCCCTATTTCCCCCACCAAACATCTCGGTTTTATAATAGGAGGATGGCAGAAACACTTGTTGAATGTCTTGTAGATTGCCTTGATTTCACACCTTTTTGCCCAACTCAGCAATAGGATTTCACGATGAGCATAATGTTACACTTGGAGCCAAAAATATGAAATTACTAGTTTTACATTGAAGGCATTGTGTTTTATTGAAGATCTGCTCTGTCAATGGTCATTTTCCTGTTGATTTCTTGAGAAGGTCAAGAAACTCGTCCAAATTCACATTGTGAGACCAATTCAACCAACATACTGTAGGTATAGGGATGTCCTTGTCGCCCAAAATCACTCATCAGAAAGCTTTTTTTTACCAAATTCAGACCAAATATGCAGTAATTATCAGCAAGCAATGTTATCTTACGATGCATATTTTATTAGATTGCATAAATAATTTTATCTAAAAAGACATATTTTGTTTGGTCGTTTAGAGTATGGACACGTACTGACTGATCACTTTCTTCAGAGTACTTATTCTTCACTTTTACAGTAAATGGTAATGAGTATTCAGAGTTGTGTCGAGACCCTGGCACATCTCTTCCCAGACTTTTTCCTTGGTTATACCCAAATGCCTCTTAAAAGAAAGTCTTTTTACTTTATCAAGTACATGCAGTTCAGTTGAAACCTTGATCACTTTCTTCAGTGCACTTCTTAGTTTACACTTTCACAGTAACCTTTAGTGTAGGCCTATATTCAGTGGTGTGTTGGCGTTAGTTTCTACTGTTGGGTATTCTTAGGTAATATACCTTGAGTAAATTTTATTGTGTTGGGTGTCTTGAGTAAATTTTAGCGTATTCTGTGGTGTATTGGGGGTAATTTACTCTTGTTTGGGAATTTTACGTGGCTCTATCAAGTTTTCATAGACTCATGTCCTGAAAGGTCTGTATGTTGACATTTTCTTACAATGCGATTTCTGAAAATTTCTTGTGACTGTGATAACAAAATTTTACCTTCGACGTGGCAGTCAGTCAATTCGCTATAGGTCTGCGTGTTTACATATAGGTACGCGTTGTTAATGCACTTTTTGAAAAATTATTAAGGTCGTGAGGGATTTATTTTTCGTCTGTGCCATTGGGATAGAGTGCAGGAGGCAAAGGAACGACTTCTGCACCCAACAATGTGGACGACTTATGCGGGGAATTGAAAAGTCGTTTCCAACACCATGCCTTCAATTTTGCCTTTTAGAAATGGCCGAGTGAAAGGCAGGTGCTCTATGGAGTGCCTAGTGTGAACAACATGTAGAGTCAGGGTTTTGAAAACGTCAAGTCTAGCGTTAAAGCCTGGGTCCCATTAGGTCGTCCTACCCAACTGGCTACGGTTTGCCGGAGTTAACTCTACTTTCATGCTAGAACTGCATTGAAAAGTAATGGGCCTAAGTCTCCCTTTCAAACGTTGTTATTCCCCTTTTCATCCTTTCTGCCCCGACTTTTTTCCCTTACAGTTGCCCTTCTGACTTAATAGTTCGGTATATTTTCTAGCAAATGAACAGATTCTTGCATTGAACTCCCCACTACAAGTAGGCCTATGCATGTATACCGCTATTTTACCACACCCCCTTTGAATTTAATCAACCGCGATATGATTTTAGATACCGCAAGATCACAAAAAAGTGAAGGTAGGGAAAGCTGACCCAAACATTTTGCAACGGTGGTTTGGGTCTTCAGTTTCAATCTGGAAACTTGATGGAAAGTGCCTTGATGCATATGAACACGGGGGGAAATCGCAATCAACCCTTAAATTGAACAAATTTAACTTACTGCAATATTTATTACGGAGAAAATTATACATGTACATGTACATAATTGTGAAATTTTTGCTTGACTTGTTTAGTTTTCCATTCTTTAAATATGTTATCACCAAACATTAGAAATTCTTTTTTTTTTTGATTAATGGAGTTCACATCCATGGCAACTTAGACGCTAATGGTACAAGCCGTGGATTTTTATTTTATTTTAAATATTGTTTATCCCTTTATTTTTTTTTTTTATTTTTATGCACATCAATTTTGAGTGAAACTCGTTTCAAATTTTTCTATGCAATATAATTTATGACCTGCATGCTTCACATAATGTTATAAAACTTAATGTATAGAAAATTCAAACAAACATTTTGCTATTATATACTTGTATACATATGTACTTTTCTCCGTAATATATTAAACTTGTTAAACGCTTGATTGATGTCTCACTCCTTCACACGTACAAAACATTGGAAGTTTAGTAATATCACTTGAGGTTGGTTAACAGAATTAAAGATGGTAAATTATGATTTTTTAAAATTATAACTTTGCTTATTTAGCTGTAGCCTACAGCGTCTTACATAGACAAATTCGAAATGTGTTTCGCTCAAACTTGACGTTCATGAAAACGAAAAATAACTTTCAACAAATAACAAAATAAGCTAAAAGTTTAAGCAATGTGCCAATAAAAATAAAGAAAAAAATACTTGACATGTATATAGCATATACTACAGTAAGTTTCAATGAATACGAACTCCATTCTTTAAAAAAAATTCCAACAAAATTAGTTATACAGATATAAGTAATTAGAACAGGCTAATTCAGGCAATATTTAATAAATATCGCCCCTTACACTGCTTAGTGCTATCATCTCATGGATACTTTTTTTAATATACAAATGTGTAGGATGTGTAAATTTGTTTTAAGTACAGATTAAAAGTACAGTGAAGCAACTGCCATGTCTACTCTGAAATGTACTTTATACCTACACATGCTGTATTTTATCTAGCTTTTAGACATGGAGGCTACTTGTATAACACTTGGCAATTCGGTTCTGGATAGTCATAATGGCTTAATGGTGTATGGCGTCCATAAGTACTAGGACACATTTTGCGAAAATGGTATTGATGTCTCCCATGAAAGAAGCATTACATCCAGAAGCCTGCTAACTTTTACAATATTCTGGCTGGATTTTTTATATTTAAATTGCGTGTAAGCTTATAGTGCACAGTAATAGACAGTGTGACTATTCGCCTAGTCTGCGCCTAGTGTTCGGCATTTAGCCCTATGGTTGCACTTTCTGAATGGTACGGATAAGACATTAATGACGCTCCACTGGGTCCTTTCAAGCTCAGCAACGGCCTCCTCCTGAAATTTGTAGCCTTATCGCCGGATGTTACTCGAATGTATACAGCCATAGCCACAACCAGTCCTTTGTTGAGCAGATATGCCATCTCCCCATTTTATTGTGGTTTTATATGCCATGTCCGAGGCATTACATGAGCTTGTCCAGTAGGCTACTGTGAATTCAATATCCACTGCAGCCCCATTTAGCATATAATTGAAAATTTAAAAACTGCACTTGAAACACACTGTACTTTTTTTTCACAATTTGCCAGCTACTTGTTCGGATGAATGCAAATTTTGTGAAACACGCCTCTGCACGCGTTGGCCTCTGACATTTTAGGGTTTCCCAATTTGTCAAAAAATGCAAATTAAGCCTGTTTGCTATGCAAATCGCAGCAAATCAAGATGCTTATTCGTAAAACGCCATTATGCTCGATTATCGGCGATGCCATCTTTGAGCTAATCAGTTAATGGGTTTTTCTGACATTTTTTCATTAAAATCGGCTTCAATTCATTATTGGAAAGCTTTTTTTGGTTCATTATGCATGTACATGTATTTGTGGTCGCATTTGATATTTTATGGAAGATAACCCGACATTCGTCTAAAAAGGAAACATTTGATACTGTGAAAGTCTGTCTTGAAATCAGACCAACTGTATACAATTAATAACAGGTACAGTTATTATAACGGATAATTTACCAGTATATATGCTTACTATACATAAAAGAACCAGAAATCTTATAATAAGTAAAATTTAGTTCTAGAAATCACGGTCAAGATCCAAGACCCAAATACACAGTTGTCTTTAAGTATTATATCTTTTATTGGTATAGTTGGAGAAAAGTCAGGTAAATTCAACATATCAATATTGTATTTCCAAACACACTTATACCGGTATACAGGCGTAGTCTGCCTTGCGCCAACATGTTTATCATATTATAAAAAATACTAAGGACTAAAAACGATGTTTTAAGGTGATCAAGTGATTAAAAACTGACAAACTCAAACTGTTATATATGTATGTCGTATTTTTTTCAATTCACCGGTCAGGGAAATTTGTTTTAAGACCCGGAAAAGTCAGGGTAGTTGAAAAGTTAATTTCTGGGGAAACATGTTTATCGTCATTTAATTCAAAATCCCAGAGAATTTGCCGAATACTTTTCAACTTGTATTGCCTTAAACTTACCTTAAATATATAATCATTTAAATGTTAATCTCTTTTACCAGTATGAATTCAATTTTACTAATTTGTAAACTGTTTTAACTACGAAAGCAAAAATTAATTATAAGCTATGTCTAACTTTGTGTCATGTGGTGACTTTAGGTCTCGTAGCACATGGACCTGTCATATATGACATCAATTGTCGTGAAGTAATCACTTTGAATACATACATGAAGTATTATACCGTATATATGTACAGAAGTATTACATGTTCATGAATATGCATGTCCAGAATAAATAACTCAACAGACTAAAACTGATAAAAAAATTGCTGAAAGCTTGCAAAATAATTTCCTGAGAACACTTGAAAACCATGCAAATCGGCATTTCAAAGTACTTCTGAGCTCTCTATTATTTGATTTCATCACATTTCTTTTGAATAGCATGCTTGGCGCAATATTTCTCACATTTTTTTCAAGCACTTTATTGTAAAATTGAACGATGACGCCTTTCGTTGAATGTGGAGTGTTCTCAAGTCTGACGACAAGTTTTCAAAAAAAGTCGCTTGAATTCACATTTTCGTGCTGTAAAGAAAAACGTTTTGAATTCTCAGTCGAGGCACAGACGTGTAAGGCTTAATAATGGGATTTTGAAGTGTCGAGTGGACAGAGGACAAAAATGTTGGATGCCTCCATCATCGACACTTACAAATAAACTGGCGAGAGTCATTATTTAAGACGTGAAATCGTCTTATCAACTTGGGTAACCTGAATAGAATTTGACGAAATTTTAATGCCCTAGGACCCGAGTGTAGGTGCTTCTTGTCGAATTATGCAAAATCGAGCACCTCTTCAGGCTAGTTCAAAGGGATGGTTTAAATCTCTCTGTGTATCTGGGAGCTGTTACTCGAGCCCATTCCTTCAACTATATCCTTATCTTTTTATTCATCTTGGACCCTTCTTCAGTCCTGGAAGAATCCCATAGTCCTTCGACAAGGGGTTGACAGTCGAAGGATCAGAAAGTTCTTTAGGTGTCTTGCCTACTTTCAATAGACGACAATACAAAATGCCATGCATTTCAATGCTGGCATTGAACTGTATACTTGAAGCTAGTTCGTATTGAACACTCAGGCAAAAGTAGAGGTCAAGGGATGAGGAGGGAATATTGCTTTGGCTATTTTTCTAGAGCTGGCCAGAACGACAAAGTAGATGAATTCCTAGTCTTCAAAATGACTGATCCGATCTAACAATTGGCATTTTAAATAAGCTACCAACACTTATAACATACGATACTAATTCTTAGGGCATATTCTGTTTACCTCAGATCTACAGAAGACAATACAAATTCAGGCATGTTTTTGTAAAAACTTCCAAACAAACACACGTTATATTGGAATACAAATTACAATGTTATGCCCTTATGGAAACATGTTATGGAAATGACTTGTGAAAACAATTTTTGTAGCAGGTTTTAGCTCGAGATTACAAAATCGTTTTGAGGTTTAAAATTGTAGTAATTAAGTGGTTTCTGTATTTTTAACAGTTATCATTCATATGACACCTGATTACTTACGACAATAAATATTGCATATTTTTTTTGGTGAAAAACCACTATCAGCCACGTTGTAATACAAACTTGTCTAACATGCTAGCTAAAAATATGCATGCTGGCAAAAACATGTACATTTTCAGCTGTTAATTACAAACATTTATAAAGTGGTTTCCACTTCCTGAAAATTTCTCGCAGATTACTAATGCATTCACGTCCATATTAATAATTACGCATTTTTATTAGTAATTATACGAGCATACAGTATGTATGACCGAAGACGGTCTCCGACCTGGCGAAGTCCATTCACCAATTTGTAACAATTTAAATAAAAGTGAGACATTTCGAATATATTTAAGTTTTTCGACTAACACGATTGACTCGTATTGGCTATAATATGAATTGACTAAGTGGAATTTTTTGAGAAAAACATTTGCACATGTAAATTTATTTTTAGAATTCATAAGAGAATTAAATTACTATATTGAAACATTAGTGTTACAATGTAGGTCAAATTATAAAACAATTCGTTGTCATGAAACAGAACAATTCGACCTATATTAAAGAGTAACAGGTTTCCAGCTGTCAGATTTATGCAATTGACACTGATGAATAATAAGAGCATTAATAACGAAAGTGCCGGTGATGGAGAGTTGTCTTTTAGCATAATTACTACGCAAATATTTTTCGCTATTTATAAGCTCAGGTTGTCTTTTTTTACCGAATTTGAGTAAATTGATATTCTCCTTATCATTTCTTATTGCTGACAATTTCTCCTCGATGCTCATTCTGCTCCCAGATTGAAGCCACAATGGACAATCCCTGTGGCATTCTTGTCCAGCATTTCGGCTGCTCCTTGTATATTTTTCCTAAATTCCTGGGGGTGTTTCCTGTTTCGGACGTCCCTCTGATGCTTTCAATATATTTACTCGCTGCAGAAACTGCAAATAACTTCAGTTGCAGCCCCATCGTTTGCTGCGAGTAAATGCCAATTTGTCAGCTCTTTGTGGCACAATAGTACGGAGTCCATGAAAAGAGTGAATAGTTTGATAAGCGGTAAGTTCTGACCAGTTCATGTTGAATGCAACTTTAGTGAAGAGACTTGCACCCCATAGTGTGAGCACTGAGCATGCTGTCATCTCCTTCAATAATGTCCAATTCTCCCTATTTCCCCCAGCCTCCTCTATTGATCATACACCAAACCTTCGTCCCCTTTCGTCACTGGGTCACCCTCTACTCTTGTCCTTTTGCTTACCAGTTTTGCCTCTCTCTAAATGCTTTGACTAGCAGTCCATTTTCCAAAGATTAAAACTTCTGCTTTAGGGCACCTGAAATTGTTTAATGGAATTTGTCATCACTTTGCTTAGCCACCATTTATCTTATAAATATGACACGCATAAAAAATGAACAACAAATCGGGTAATCATTCCAGATTTGAATCAACATTTAGGAAATAATTGCTTTTTAAATTGACTGTCTTTCTCAGCACGATTTTCATGGCGTGAACATGTATGCTAATTTTGGAAGATAAGTGCTCCCCTATATGGCTCACCTACATAGATTTTATCTTTGAGAATAGTTCACATCCCTCGCATTTGCTGGTTATGCCACCGGTTTTTTATAGGAAAAAAACTTATGAGAAAAGATGAAAAATGAAATAGTAAATTCTTTCTGGTTTTTGAATTGAAGAAATGCATGATAGGGGGTTGATTGATTCTTGTGAATAAAATGTGATTAGTGTTCATCGACATGCTTGAACGGAGTTCCACCAGACCTGTAAAACCTGGAATTTCCAGGGAAATTACAAAGGCTTGGAAAAGTCAGGGAAAATGAATTTACTTTGAAAAAGTCAGGGAAGTTGAAAATTCATCCAAATATACACCATATTTTGTACTTAACTTTATTTGCCAAGATAAAGTTGACAAATATAGTTTACAAGTATAGTTTCCAAAAATCTTGACATAGTTTACACATGCCTCTAAATTGATGCAATACTTTCTGTAATGTGTATAAAAACTTAGGTTAACCATGAATTTCTGTTCTGATATTAATAATAACAGACACATTTTTATAAAATTGAAATTGTGACCAACTTCTAAGTATGCATACTTCTTATAAGGGTGTGGAAGAGCCAATGGTTTCACCATGGGATAGCTGAAGCACTTGTGCCGGTCTGGTATGAAGTGACTAAGTGTATGGATCTACTTCAAAAAGACCATCTCGTCTCAGCAGTCTTTAGGACTGTCCCATTCTCATGTTTCGTCACCACCGGCTCGGAGTCTATAAACTATTTACGAAGACTATATTAGCATTGACGACAATAGGGATCTCCTGAATGGAAGGGCATTTGGTGTGACACTAATCTTCCCTGGGCCTTCAACCACCCATAAATCCCGTTTTTCAAAACTCGTCATGCCTGAATGTGTACTACTGTATTGTCCCTGATACACCGTCTCCAGACTGGCTGCTGTTAAGTTTAATTCACCGTCGAGCTTGCATCATATGCCAATTAATTTTAACGTTTAATGAGAGGTAACAGAGTATCTTAATACAGGTTTCCGAAGGAAGTGGTTTTTTAAAAAAATTATGATAACATGGCTTATTACAAATGTTACAAATGATTGAATATCACGTTCTACATTAAAAGCTGCATGGTGGTAATATAAATTTATTTTATTTAAATACGATGATAATGCTTGCTTTGAAGATTCTTTAAGTTCATTCATTTATTGTATTTGTTAACTTGCTTCCTCAAACTTCCTTCAAATCAAAACTGAAAAATGCACATAAAATGTAATGCAACTATTTGATATTCACGACATTTAATTTCATTGAACAGTTCTGGTCATCGTCATAAGCAAATGCTATTAATTGCTTGATTTATTGACATGATGGTTGATGTCTTTCTAGGGATTTCGTTAACTGTGAATTTGTTAATCGTTCAGTGATAAATTTAGGTAGGCGTATTATACTTTTAGATTTTTCGTTTAGTTGCTAACATTTTATTGCTTGGATTAACGCGTTTTAATTGCGTCTTAATCTTAACAGCTGGTGTTGATATTACCGCAAAACGATCAAGTCTGCTGTTAATGGCTAGTCTTTAACCGGTTTCGAGAACATGTTTTTTTTGTACATCTATACATTTTACTGCTGGGTGTATTCTTACCATATTTGCTCCAAATACATTTTTACCCTAATTTATCCCACGGAAACCAGATCTGGAAGATATTTCACGAACACTTGTTAAATATGCACATTTCTTTAGTGTGTTGTTGGACCACCCTTTACCTGCAATGTACATGTAGAGTAACATCAAACCTTTCTTAATGGAATGGACTGGTACTGGTTTTAAGAATTTTTGATGACCATCTTCGAGTTGCTTTGAACTCTTGGGGGAGGGGTGGGGCTTTCGCCAAATGACAGGGGGAGGGTCAACCAAATTTGGGGTTAAAAACAATTGGAGATGCATGTACCAATCTGTACACCAAACTCCCCATTTCTCACCAGAAAAATGTGATATTTGTGGTGGCCAAGGAAGATGTTAAATTTGACATTCATAAGGATCCTCCCAAACTGGAAAACCTGGAAATCTCAGGGCAATGTCAGGGAAAAGTGATTTATTTTCAAATGTCAGGAAAATCAACTAATCAATGTAATACAGTAAGTGTTTTCATAGCCTATAGGTATTAACACATGAGTTAGCCATTCAGGCAGCCATGTATCTAAAGAAATGGGGAATTACCCTTTTAACTCATTTTTAACTCATTTTTGCATTTTCAGTGGTTGTAGTGTACTCGGGATACTTTATGTTAAACACTGGAAAGTTAGAAAAAAGCACCGATGTTCAAAATAATATTTCTGGGGGAATGCTCTTCAAGCCATGTAGCCTACAAAAGCAAATGAACGTCAGTTTCTTGATATTCCAATTTCGTTTTCCAAATTTATTTGAAAAAAAAGTAAACAAATATATTACAATATTTCAACTCGTTCAGAACACGTTAAAACGTTTTCTCACAATACGCATTTTATACTTGTTTTGAATTTGGTCAAAAGGTCCTAAGCGGGTCTTTTACGTGTTTCTGGCGACATATTTACTTTCGCCAAGTAGTTCATACATGCATGATGGTTTGAAACATATTGAACTGCGATTGCAAAGTCAGACTATTATTTTCATTGAATTGGGCTGAAATTAAGCTCGTGTTTTCTCAATTGAGTGGGTCATGTATGCGAAGCCAGGAAGTTGAGCCAGTTTTTATTGTGTGCTGCCCAATAAAATATTTAATCAGGTGCCCCCCTGGCTTTACAATTCGTCCCTGCTACGTCTGCCTTTCAAATATGATGTTATAATACTGGATTATGTCGACGTTGTTTTCATTGAAAACATAGCGTGCAGGCCGGTTGATTTTTGTGAAAGACTGGCTGAGTTTTCCCTCTGCACCCATTATGACATATTTGAATCCCAACCCTGATGGAGTCCATTATCATGGCATGTAATGCGAGCCGATGCACTTGAACGAGTATTGACTGAAGTTAATTATTCAGTTATGGCCATTCAATTGCCGTATGATATTGACCTTCAATGCAATTTTTTGGAAGTTAATTTTCCTGCTCGGTAGCTCTACATGCATGGCCAATCCACATTCATAGATCAAAACCACCAGATAGGGAAAAATGTTGAAGGCCTAAAGGTGTTTTAGGTGGTTTTTGGTTATATCGTGAGTAGACTTGGTCGAAGTTTGCCGCAAATTGCACGGCGAGTTAAAAAGTTCATAAATCAAACTGTGACTGCACTGTTATTCAAAGTAATTTAAGGTTCGATCATCGTACGAAAATAATAATCAAATCCAATTAGTGGGAAATCATAGTGCTACCGAAAAATAAATTACTGGTTGTAAAAATGATATTCGTGAGCCAGTGACCCATATACTGTGTTTATCAAGATTTTTCGATGAATCAATTTCAGAAATAACCCCTTAGGATTCTGTTACAATGTATAGCTTTCGTCAATTTTTCACAGAAAAGTTATTGGAAACACTCAAGACTTAGGAAGTAAATCGTCTTATATATGCACCGTCTTATATAAATTCTGTCCAACTCAAGTTGAATTAAATTGAATTGAAGAAGTTCAATTGGAGGATGCAAAATTTGTTTAAATTGTCAGTTAACTTGTTTGAAAACATTTTTATTCATAAAGTCAAAATGAAATTAATGAATCGTAATTTCGAAATTTAAGTTCATTAACTGGATAATGTTGTGACCTTTCTGTAAGAAATCGTGACATAAGTATGGCAATGTGGTACGTGGCGATGTCCAAATTCTCCAATTTCTTAAAACACTTTGTCCATCCACTGGGACAAACATCATCGTTAAGTTGAAATTTACAACAGCTCCGTATTATTTATTGCAGAAATTAAATTCGGTCTGAGATATTATGGCCACATTTTTGATAAGTAGGCCTGCATTTCCTTACGGCGTGCATTGTATCCTTTAGTCACTTATATTGCACAATAATCAATATTACATCTTATCTCAATAAACGATTAACCTGCTAATCCAAATGTTTTGGTTCTATAAAATAGATGTAAACCAGATTTCTTAATGAGAGGGTCAAAATATTATCGAGTTAATGCAATTTAATTTCTAAAATACGATTAATTTTGTTTTTATGGATTTGTATTCATCCAACTTAGCTGACTTAAATCAGTTGTGTATCCCCAGTTGTGAATGACTCAAGCACCCAATCGCTGGGAAATTAAAATTATGAATGACCCTCTTTTTGAGATGGGACTTCTGCCTTGTTATACAGATTATCGTTTTCTCTTATCTATTGTGATATTTTAAATGAATTAATATTTGGCTGCCACGTGACACTCTTGGACTTCTCCTACTTGAAATGTAACAAATCCTAATGCATTATTCCCAATAGTAATGGATATAATATCCAACATAGCCCTGTTTTTCATATGAGATCCTAAAGCCTCCACTAGGTTAGCTTTTGTAATTTCACTGATGGAAACTTGGTGATCCAAGTGAGAAATGTTTAATCTCTTGTGCTCATAATGGATGAGTATGCCAAGAGCCCTCTTGAGGGCGCTGCCGTTCTGTAATCCTGGCCACGTGTCTGACAATGGGGAGGTAGCTACAGTACACGTGGCCTCTAATTTGATTTGCCACAATGTCAACCTTATACCCAAATCACCCAATCAATGATTGGGTTGCTGATTGGAGATTAGAATAAATCTGATATCCAAATAACCAATACTTAAATCATAAGCTGGGCATAGCAAAATGATGACAGTAGATACGCCATGACGACCTGCATCGGCTATTGTCTAATGTAGACAAAATATCATTTTTTAAGGCTGGGAATATCCTCAGAATAATGTAGACAGCCATGGGCTGGTCACTCCTAGCTGCTTTTAAATATGGCTTTTCTCCAGTCATATTCTAAATTACCAAAAAATATTGACTTTATTTCTATTTTTTGAATCTCACTTTACTCAACTCGTACATCACACATGTGTATTGAGAACGTTTAAATCAGAATATTCTAAATAACGATTCTTGGTAATGTATAATAAAACCAAACATTATAAAAGTAGACTACAATGTAAATTCAAAGTAGGAAAAATGCTCCTTGGAAATAATGGTTTAAATGATTAAACTAATTAATTATTTGGAATTTAAGATGTTCCATCACATGTTTTAATAAGCAAGATGATATAGTATTACAGGGTTCTCCCAGACCTGAACAACCTGGAAAATTCAGGGAAAATGGATTCACTTTGAAAATGTCAGTGAAATTCATGTGTATAGGTTAACCCAAAAATCAAGGTTTGACAAGCAATTCTGTGGAATTTTGCATTTTAAGTGATCAGTGGTTGGGGAAATTTATTTCATAGCTTTGGAAGTCAGGGAAAAGTCAAGGAAGTTGAAAATTTCATCTCTGGAGTAACCCTACATTAGGAAATCTTAGTATTTTTGCTATTGGAAAATTTATAAATATTTTATTGAAATACTAGAATTGTCTAAATTTATTTTACTGAAGGTAAAAGCAATACTTCAAGCTGCTCAAGCTTATTGCGAATAACGATATTTTTGAATCTTGAATCCGTTCTTAGAATAGCGTAATTAAGCAGTGTGATAAGAGTAATTGGAAATTTTACTGATATACAGTTTATGAATGTTCCTTTTTAACTAACATCTTATTTCAGCACATTCTGCTACACGTAAGCTTATTTTGTTTATATATGAGAAATATGCAAGAAATATCCTATGAGTATGCATGGCATAAGTTGTACAGTGTAGCCCTAATATGAGGTGCTTGGTTTTTAAGAGCAAAGTCATTAGTATTATTATACAATATAGACCAACTGTCGAGTTCTTTGCCATAGTTGAACCAATTAGTATCCTATGCATTTCTTAAACTGAACATGTGATATTGTTTTAAAATGATTTATTTCTCAAGCTATAACTCCAAATACAGTATTGTTACAATTGGTCAACTGATCAGTTCTCGCAGGCAGTGTAGGCCTATCTTGTATCATGACAGTTTCGGAACTTATTTGTTCATTATTTGATTGACCAAACTGTGT
This sequence comes from Kryphioiulus occultus, assembly GCA_034687865.1. NCBI lineage: Eukaryota > Metazoa > Arthropoda > Diplopoda > Julida > Julidae > Kryphioiulus > Kryphioiulus occultus. The sequence continues at coordinate 117,455 of JAQGAF010000011.1, read as the reverse complement.
TCAATTAATTATTGTTTGTTTTATGGTCGACCAAGGATATCACTCTCTAACCATACGTATTGTGATTAGGCCTGACTCAAGATTACAATCGGTTTTCTATTGGTTTGACTAATTGCTTAGTCCTTTGGCCTTGCATGTAAATTCTCATTTCTTAAAAATGAAACAACGGTATTTTTGTTTCGTGTGAATATTTTAAAGTTTTTAACGGTATTTCTGTCATCGTAATTTGCTTGATTGTTAACCTTGTTGTTAAGGTAGTAATTTTCAAGTTTTTAAGGGGTTGTTTTCAAGGGTAACGTAAATTGCCACACAGCTTCAAATCACTTTTTTTCTTCTGGTAATTATTGCCGTTCTCAAATTCGCGTAAACAAATGAAATATTGACATTGGAAAATCATTATTTCTAACGACCTTATCTGCGGCTTTTTTTTTAGAGAAAATGGTCAGGTAAATGTCGAAAGCAATCTAGCATAAATCATAGACACTTGTATAGGAAGTTAAAAACAATTTGAAATTCCTTTCCTTCTGAATTTTTCTCAAATTAAGTTGGTTAAAGTAGCCTTCATTGCCCTTGACTATGATGTTTGAAAAACAATATCATGAAATATGCAGCACCTATTAATGGTCATTCCAACACAGTATATCGACTCATTATTGTTTGAAATACATCTTTTGAAAATTTTATTTCATATTTTTTTTTCCAAAAAGCAACAACTAAATGTATTTGCATCGAAATTTAAAGGTAATCATTTTAGCATACCATAGCTTAGTTGGAAAACCAGGAAATATTGCATGAATATATTCTGAAAGCTTTTATCTTCAACATATTTTAATGGTCATAATTATCATGTTACAGGCAACAAGTCCCAAATGCGTTTGAATGCATACACAGAAATACACAAAAACAAACATCGATTTATAGTTGTTCAACATTTCCCTTTAGGCTCACGAATTCAAAACATGTTCCAGACTCTGTCGATACAATCTCAAAGACATTAAAACAGTTTTCGAAAGTGAAGTAATGTTAGAATAAGGCGATACGACAAGAAACTACCGTGAAGGAGAAGTACACTTTTTACTAATTACCAGTGCGTGCTAAAAACCAAGTTTTTTTGGGGAAGAAGAAATCTTAATTGGCAACTAATACAAGCAACAGATTACAAATAAGGTTTTGCAACGATAAAAACAACTGGGTTACCGCGTGACTAGGAAGAGTAAGAGCTGAAAATTAAAAAAAGGTGTAGACATTTTCTAAGCACATAAGTCTACTTTTACAGTGCCAAGAAGGATGCTTCCAGTTGCTAAGGTACTTTATGGAAAGATCTATAGGTCCCAAAATCAATGAAGACTAGATGGATTAGTACAGAAAATGACTTGAGGGTAAAATTGAGTTTTATTCGTGTAGCCACTTCGAGCCTATAGGTCACTCATTCAAACTGGTGCCAAAATCGGCCTACATACACATTCAGCATAGAAAACAATCCAATCAAAAATTGCATTAATTTGCCAGAAGGTAACATTTAATTGTCTGCTGATTTCCACTCTTGTATCTTGACAGTTTCGTACCGTCGAGTGTTCTGTCCTGTTTTTTGGGTGTCTAATTCCAGCGTTGGCCTATTTGAATTGAGCAAGCATTTAAAGATTTCTACAACAGGTTGAGGGTTTGATTTCGTGACGTCACCTTATCCTGTTGTGGTGAAGGAATAGGTGATTGGTGTAAGATGCCTCACAGGCTGTGCAACAGGTGCTGGGGCTGGGGCTGGAGCTGGGGCTGCAGCTGGTGCTGGTGCAGCTTGCAACTGCTGGAAGCCAAAGTGACCGAGCGGAAGTGTGGAAGCAGGAAGTGGCGAGAAGAATGGTGTGAAGGACTGTTGCTGAGCTGGGGCAGCTGGTGCGGGGGCAGCAACGGCTTGCTGCTGTTGTTGCTGTTGGGGAAATTGAAAGAATTGCAACTGGGGCTGTTGGGGTTGTGGGGCTGCAGCTTGGGGAGCTGGAGCTGGGGCTGGCTGGCTGCCTGGGGTGGCCACTGGGGTGGGGTCAGCAGAGGTTCTGAAACCTCCCTGGTCAGCGATGTAGTTGACCTTAACGGGTTGGCCATTGGCGTCGATGTAACTGTAGTGACCTCTGACACTGCCATCAATGCCCACTGACTCGCTTCTGCTCTGACCATCGAGGGTCTGGTAGCCGAAAATGGCGGAACCATCAGGGGCTGCTCCGCTGATGACCTGAGATGGGTTGGTCAGGGGCACTGGGGGCGCTGCTGGGGCAAGGGCCACTTGCTGCTGCTGTGGCTGGACCTGCTGCTGCTGTTGCACTTGCTGTTGTTGGACTTGTTGGAAGGCTTGTGGAACCGAAGAGAACGTCAGGGGAATGTGGAAGTGCTGGGGACGAGCCACCCCAAGAGCCACAATGGCACATAAAACGAACTGAAATATAAATGGATAATGAGATGATTGAAGAATTGCTGATCATGCATTTGTTTTAGTTAGGCCATACAGCAAAGGTTGCCAAGTGTGCTAGTAAATTGCTTTCAGAACCAGTTTTAATTCGCTTTCAGAAGAATTTAAGTTGCAAATTAAAAGAAAAGTTTTAAAGGGGAATTTTAAGTTTTAAAGAGGAATTTAAAAAAAAGTTGAAAAGAGGAATTTAAAAAAGTTGTAAAGAGAAATTTAAAAAAAGTTTTAATGAAAATGTTTAACAAGTTTAAGGAAAATTTTTAAAAACGTTATAAAGAAAAATTTAAAAAATCTTAAAGAATTTTTTTTTACATTTTTGTTAGAATTTAAAAAAAAAAAACAATTTCAACAACCAATTTGAAAACGTGAACGTTCCAACATGTGACTAGATTTACTGCATAATTGACGACATTGGACGCAGTCGGTTCATTTTTATGCATAAATGACAGGTTAAAAACAATCTAAGTTCAACGTTTTTAATTTGGATGAAAAATTAATAGAAAAATGTTAGTTGTAAAAAACTGTTGATTTGGCAATTGCTATAAACAAATTTGCACGAACAGTAAATTTTCGAAGAAAAGAAGTTGGTAAATTTGAAATACCTTAAGATATCTGAAGAAATGTCAGATTTGGTCGGGTTGTCATTTATGATCAATACCAGGAAAATTATCAAAGAATTTTAAGGGTTCGGATGTTTTTTTAGAAAAACGTGTGCAAAAATGCTAGTTATTATTTTAAGAAGAGAATAATGAAATGTGTAAGATTGGAATTGTAGATATAACCAAGAAATTCATTGTAAATTTAGGATTCCAATAACATTACGAAGGAATATTTGACTAAACTTTGTACTAAAAGTAAAAGGACGAAAGGCAATATTTTAAAACGTGCTGAAATCCAGTACCATCAGTTGAGGCAAAGAAGTAATCCATTGGCCTTGTCTGGGCATAGTGCATAGAGGGAGCAATAACTGTACCACTTACCACTTTAAACATCTTGAAGATACGTGACAGCACAAACAACTAACTGCGTGAACCAGTTCGGAATGAATTCTCTTCACTCTTACCTGTGGCTTAAATACCCTTAAAAACTTGTTAATGAAAACCTTGAGTTTTCCACGCCCCCTTGCTCCATATATGGACAACACACTGAATTGCGGTGTAACAATTTTTGACCCCCACTTTCACTTATCCAAATACTCCTTTAACTCGTTCAACTGAAAGCTGCCACTGTTGCCAATCTGAGCTCATGTTTTTCTAATCTCCTCCCAGTTTTTCCAAAACCCTTACGTTGAGAACGACCTTCCTGGGCAGGTTTATTCTCACTGTACCACACACGTCCACCTAGAAATGTAACACATTCCTATCTATCCGTTAACCTACATTTACTGTCCAGCACCTTTCAAACTGTTTTTTTTCTTCTCACCATTGCCAAATTCTGTGCTGGACAGAGCTTGACCAGCATGGCCAGTTTCTTTGTCCCATGGTGTAATAAATTACAGATTTAAAATCCACTTGTCGTTTGGAACAACACGTCAATATCCCCAGGTTGGGAAATGCCCATGCCATTTTCGTTTTCAAAGAAGGTTAGCTTTGGACTGAAAAACTCTTGCTGTTGATTGCAATCAACACTGAAAGTGCATTTCGTAGAAATTCAGTATTTTTGGATTTCTTGGATGTCATAATGTTACAGACTGATAGCATACATACTGCAAATTAATGCTGCTTGGATTGATATATAAAAATTAAAATGTGTAACTAAAATCTGTTGTTTGCATGTACAGTCATTCTTTGGCAAACCTTAATGCAACTGAATTCGCAGGGAATTCTATTCAAAGAAATGTCAAAAATTGCAAAAAATGTAATGGATTTTAAACGACATAGCTAAGCAGACTTTCTTTGGATATCTAACTATCTGAAAAAATCTACATATTCAGTATATCGGGTTTTTACGGTTGACAATTAAATGGCTATTTTTGAGTTCTGTTTAGGATCTTTGATTTTTGCAGACAGTCGACCTTCATTGGTTTTCCGGCTAGCGCCAGAATTTCGATACCAAATCAATAGAAATATAAGATGTTAACGGTTTTCCAATGGCATATTTGAAGTTTGTCTATTTTCTCTTTTTCGCAAACTTGTTTTTATCGTTGCCCGGCAATCAAGAATGGGTCAAGATAACCAATTTCACATATTTTAATGGGTCTAGGCGTATATAAACTTGACAAATCTAGTACACCTAGGGCCTATAATGAGAATTTGTATAAAAAAAATTCGCTACACGAAGGTTTTTTTTCCAAATTTGGTGCAATGGGTAATCACGTTGGCAAAAAATGCTATTCTTGGTTTATTCATTGAATTTTTTCCAGCAGACCTTATCAATCAATCTAAAATTTGTTATGCAATTGTTCTTAGATCGGCGATATACATGTACACGTATATGTTTTTCGTTCGTGTATACAGTGCATGTACCCAGGTAATCAGGTATAGGCCTGTATAGGGTCGTTCACGCATTACAAACCCTTAAATATCTTTAATGTACTCCATTTCATCTGGTTAATTGATTACATAAGCACTTCCGAATGATAACGAAATCCAGTTTGTTTATTGAAATTGCATAGATTTACTTCATTATAATTGTAAGTAGCTCGTAATCTAAGTGATTTCGAACTTGAAAAAACCAAGGGAAATTCTAAAAAAAAAATTATTTCAGAAAACAAAACTTTGTCGAGTATAGCTCATACATTATATTGAAAATATATCTGCTTACTTTTTAGGTTGTTGAAAGTTTTTTAATTGTCCATTAACATTGAGGGAAAACCAAATTTTCACATTTACTAAAATATTACAAAAACGTAATATGCATGCACTTGTAAAAGATTTCTTTAAAAATGTATTTATACATCTAAATAAAATAAAATTATTTGTGAAAGGTTTCACCTTACCTGAATTTCTCCAAGGATTTCCATAAGATGCATGTGTTAAATTCGTCTTAAATCACTGTATTATTGCTGATATTATTTAACCGTTAACAAAAGCATTTATTTCTTCAGTATTTACATTCAATGTGTATAGCTAACTAGCAGATGATATCCTGAAATCTATACCATGATAATAAAACAGATTTTATTTTGTTAGGTTATCTAGACATGCACCAAAACTTCTGAATTCATTAATTTTGTTTTATAATTTAAATAATATTGGGGGAATTGAACTCGAGTGCAACATTTATAGCACTTAATGAGCGGAATTCATGAAATAGGAAATTAATTGGAAGTTAAATTCAGCTTTTAGTATATTTTCACCTCACCAATTTTTAGTGATAAGAATTATTTTAAATATTATTTATTAAGTAACTTGCTTGGGCAATTTTATGAGGGTGCATCAATCTGTAAATTGAACCTAAATATTTGCTGGACAATTAATTATTACTCGAATGCTTTATGGCGAAGCGTGGCTTAAGAAATTAGTTGCTCCAACAACACCTTTTATGGGATAATTTGCCTTAACATATGATAACGTTTCTTAAAAAAATCACTTTCACTTTTGACCTTTATATTTTTTTCTTAATTCTCGATTGCTCGTAAATATGATATGGAAATCACGCGCACGAGTTTTTATTTGCAGTTATTGGCCTTAACTTTTGGCAAGGTTTCTCAATACAACTAACTTTAATACCACTGCCTATGTATACCCAAGAAAGAAAACTATAGATGCAAATACGTATTGTGATACGGCGTTTTGATTCTAAACCGCAAATAATTTATGCCTTATTTAACCTTCATATAGTCACGACTATTGTTTATGAATCTGGTATACCGTTATTGTTTTTGAATCGGCAGAAACGCACTCTGGTGCAATGCAAAGAAAAAATATACATGTATAATTAAGCAATAAGCCTGATTGTGTAAATTTAAATTATGAGAACTAATCGTGCTGAAAATATGAATATCTGTTTAATTTAATGTGTATGCATGATCCATTGTTCCCTTTTAAATACTTCCTGTGAAAAACTTGAGATTAATCAACGTAACATTGATCTTATGAATGCTAATTTTAAGTGTAGGCCTACAGGTATTTAGGATTCACGCATGGTTTAGTTGAATTTTATACAATCTAAATTCTTCAAGAAAGATTTTCTTGCAAACTTTTGAAATAGTCTTATTCAACTGCAGTTTTAGTTATTTTTGTAAATCCCTTTTCAATAGTTTATCTGAAACAATTTTCTCAAATTTCAAACATAAAAAAACACTGTTGTACACGATCTCGTACATTTGAATTATGATATTAGACTAGTTCTTAATACTGTAGCTGACGTTTTTACAATAGGACTAGTTCGAGTTGAACCAGTAGCCCATGACATGACTTAACCGTTAATCTATTTATTAATAAATCGTTACTTGTTTTTTATATCTACGTTTCATTCAACCTCATTAACGGTTCTTATCCACACGGTTTAATATAAATTTTGCGCTACTTTTCACGGCACTTTTCCTACCTGAATAAATTTGTTTTTACCAAATGTTTTATTTCGAAATGGTTGTAAAGTCGGTTGACGGACATATTTTTATAGGCACGATGAAAAAGGTTTAACATTGTTGTTTTCTAAAACGCGAAAAAAATTAAACTTTTTTGCTTGTTTCTGCAAGGTAGCAGTAATTGATTTTTTTCTCTCTTCAATTCCTCATTGACCCTTGCAGGTTGCACTAGAAAATATATGGGTCATTGTCATCCTTTTACCTATATAATCGTTTCTTTGAAAGAAAATCTTTCACTGCAAAAACATCCCAAACGATGAGGTGTTGGCTTTTCCTGGCCTTGATTTTTAGGGCATTTGCCGAATACCCAGAAATATTAATTGCAATTTATAGTGAGTAAGAGTTCAAATATGTGACACTTCCTATACCAAGCCCTCCTCTATATGATACATGTGATTTTGTGTTGATTATTTTTTCGGTTAGGGTGGGGTGTTAGTACCTAAGTTTCAGATAGTTTATGGGTGAGGAGGCGTATAGTCAATGCCTTAGTTAGTGTTGAGGGCAAGATTACATTGTGGAATGACAGATTTTTATCTGGGGATTTTCACTGTTTGCTCACCAAACTTTACATTCACAAAATCCTGATGGGTTTTATTTTTGTTAAATACTTTGTTTTTTGTCTCTACATCCAAATCTCCTTTTTATATTTAACTGGTTATACGAAGGACGTGGCTTCGATTCTTGAATGTCCCCACACGGATATAAAAACCACGTGTCATTTTAATTTAAGGCGATTGTTTTAACGGTGCATTTAAATGTATCGTTATCGTTAATTTCAAGAACAAGTAGTCTTAAACGGTGTCTGTAACAAGTGACAGTTCTGATCCGAATTTGCGATATCGTGCAACATTTTAAACACGATTTGCTCTCGACAATTGCATTCCTATTAAATTCCTTGTCACTAACAGTGTGCTTTGGCCTGTGGGGTGAGCAGGTTCTGTTTGCAACGAAAACTATCACCCTGTGGCTTAATTTGGGGGTTGCATACAGCATTATTTGCATGGCGAAGGTGCATTTATTTGATATTGTAACTGTGTTAAACAGTTAATGGTGATTCCCAATTCGTGATTATTTCCAACAATGTTTAACTTTAATATGTCGGTCAAGTATTACATTTTTTTATTACATTTCCATTTCTGGTAATACTGGTTCACGTTATCAACAGTAGGCCAATATTGGAATGCAGATACAAACGCTATCTTGGACGAATATTTTAAGTTCATACCCCAATATTCTAGCCCAATATTGGTCGTATTGAAACCTGGGAAATTTCGTATAGTCTGCTTAGAGTGCGACAAATGTAAACTTTGAATTGGTGAAGGAAATCGTTGAGTGAGGTACGTGGGGGAACTTGCCAGTGAAAGTACTCCTATAAAAAAGCTAATTGCCTGCTGATGAATACTGCTTGCCAAATAATAAACACTGGTCACAACTAATCAAACTGGAAAAACATCGTTATACTGTGAAACCTCTCAGAGTCGGACACCTACCGGTATAGTGCATACTAAGCAGGGTGACTAGCCGGCTGGAAAACCTGCTAAATTCTTTAAATGTCAGGGAAATTCATTTGGTCTGGAGATGTCAGGGAAATGTGCCTCATGTATGGAAACTTTATGGCGCAATTAGCTTTGGATATATTACAATTTTGAAAGGAACATAAATACTGTATGCGAATAGATTAATGACTCAATGAATGATAAAATAGGAAGGCAAAACACACGACTTTACCCTTTTTGATTTGAAATTGGTATTAGATCCATAAGAAAGCTTGATTAAAAATAAAATTGTCTGGAAATTTAGCAAAAAGTCCTGGACAATCTGGAGATGTCAGGTCACCCTGACTAAGTGTCAGTTAAACTTTGCTAAGATTTCGAGAAAAAAAAGTCGCTCCTAACAAATTGAAATGCAGCAAAGAAAAATACATTTTATCCAACATGGAAATGGTTCTCTCGACAGTGCAGCTTTGCAGAAACGGTTGAAAAATCCACTTAGTTAACGTGAGGAATCCTACCCTACAAAACATAGTTCCAATTGTTTCATCATATTGACTTTTTCACAAGATGACAAGGGAGTTCACTAAAGCGACGTGGAAAGGGAATTTCGCAAAATGAACCGTTTCCGGCTGTGACATTACATTTTGTCCGACTTGAAAGGGCTTTGTCTCGTCTGTAGTGCGAAAAACATTGTTCAACTTACGAGTTACGGGGTGTCCTATTTAGAGAGGTTGCCGCTAATGTTGAATCTACATGTATGATAGACGTGGGCAGAGAATAACTGTCCAAAAAATGGGTTGTCCGACTTAAGGGGACGTTGCTAGGTCAAGGTACTCAGACCTACCCCCCTTCCCTTAATGTGTGACATTTTTGTTTAGCTTCATTCCCTAACTTGATTTGAAGTACCTGAGCCTGATGACCGTTTGATTTTTTTCTTTACAGGACCAGTACCCATTGGATGATGCGTTCAGTCCCCCATGGTGGAGACCCTCCAACGTTGGGATGATGGGCTGGATTGCGCATCGAAGACATCGAGTTGCAACATGCTTATCCTTACACTGTAGGTTTCGGAATAACCTTTCGCAGTAATTTTCTATTGGTTAATGGCTGCACGTGACACATGGACACCATGTTTGATCTAATGGTCTCGTAGACGTAGCACCATAGCGGAAAGAGCCACAATCACCGGAAACATGACAGCCTATGCAGTCTTGCATTCGTCAAAACATGGCGTCCAAAAATGAGATGTTGCGCATCCGTGCGCATTTGTTCTTATTGCAGGGTGACTGGTCGTCTGGAAAACCGGGAAAAGTCAAAGAAATTGAGATGGTTTAGAAAAGTTAGGAAAAAGTCGGGGGAATTCATATTGTCTAGAAGTTTGTTGTGGCATAGCAATTTTGATTGGTATTAGTATCTCAGGAAAGCATTAGAAAGCTGTTTTGTAATCTACTTATTATAAAAATTTCGCCAACCGTTTTTCCATAATCATTCTAACATATCCTCACATTTCTTGTAAAAATTCCACAAAAATACACCTAAAATTGATTATTTCTGCTTTTTTTTATAAGTGTTTCGCCTATGGCGTTCCTAAAATAATAAATACAGTATTTGTTTACTTATCAAATTTTTATGTTGATCAAAAGGTATCCAAGCTTTCCATCATTATAATTTTTAAAATTTCGAAAGAAGTCCACAAAAATGTTCACACTAGTGTTCACATTGTTATCATTATTAATTCACTAAAAATCCATTATTTCCTCTAATTTTTCCAAAATTTCTCCTACAGCATTCCCTTGATTACATATTTCTTTTTACAAAATTGTGGAATAAAACCCATCATTTCATGATGTGATATGATAAACACATAATTTGGCCCCTTTCCTGAGTAAAAATATTCAAAATCCGTCAAGTTTGTTTTAAATTGTCTGGCATTTTTCCAAAATGTGTCTGGAAAACCTGGAAAAGTCATCGAAATTGAGATGAAGCTTCGGCGAGTCACCCTGTTGTTGGCAGTCTCGCACGAAAGATCAAACATGGAGTCGAAAAATGAGATGTCCAACCTCTATATATGGCCTCTAGTCCATTCTTGTTGTTTTCTATAATGCCAAAGTTACTAAAAGTCCCCTTTTACTTTTTCTCCCTTAGATGATGCCAGCGCTTCGTGTGATGGTCATCCCACTTTTCGGAGGCAGCGATGGCTACCTTTGGACGGATGGCCGCTTCAGCCCTCTTCACAGTGCCTCGTGGGGTACGGCGCCGGGCGTATGGCGTCCTCCTTAAGAGGGCGCCTAGGTAGGTGAACTACCGCCTGGACAATGGTCAGGCTCAAGTACCCTGACATCAGGTCGATTCCACGTGCGTTCGCTAGGACACGGTTGGTCTCGTGTTCGGCGTGATCGTGGCTCTGTGGGGCACTCTAAGACGATTGAGGCGGTCATCCAACCTCTGGAAGCGTCGTGAACCTGTACATCGGGATGAATCGTCGAAGACATCGATAAAATAGTATGTACGGTTAAACACCGAAATTGGCCCCTGGTACCTCAGTCTAAATATAGTGGTCTCTTGTAAAAGAACAAGTTGTTGTGCTTGTAAAAATACAATACTTGTTTTTTATTATAATTACGAATATTGTTTGGAGGGATGAAAAATAGATTAATCATTAATTAATTGACACATTATACATAATTTCAAATATATTTGAAATTAATTTTCAAATTAATTGTTTTGCAGAAATTGTAACATTTGCTATAGCCCAGGAAAGGTCCTTTTACGTTTGTTGCTCGTCTGTTTGTGTTCGTCTTTTTTGATTTCAAGCCAGTGACTCCTCCCTGTTACAGAGCCGTTCAAAAAGCGCAGTGTTTAGCGTGACCACTGGTGATTTGGTCACAGCCGTCTCCACCGGCTTAGCTATTCGTTGAGCTCGCAAAGAGCGACATTAAGGCTCTGCCAGGATTCTTGTCCCAATAGCAACCCAAATGACCTGGAACCGCGGCCTTCATTTTGGACGCACCCATTTAGTGGCTTCATACAACTTGTATTTGCAAATTGCATAATGCAAATTTGCAGAATATCCTTTTGGAATTGTTTAATAGTGTATTTTGATAACATTTTTCTGCCATTTATGGCAGTTTTCAGTGGAGCCAATTGACCCATTTGTCATTTGCCCAAATTTAACTTTCACAAAGCATTCACGCTTGCCATTGCACAGAGGCAAGCACCAAACACTGTACTCTTTTGGATAGGCACATACAACAGTCATCACAACACCCATAAATGACCCCCACGACCTCGCGACACATTGGCAGCGCCCCTTAGATTCTGCCAACTTAGCCCTTCGCGAGTCTATAAGGGTTTAGAGGTCAGGTAGCTGAGTGTTTAATTTGCTTTTATGTTTCTCGTTGTTGCTTTCAGTACACCCTCCCCATACAAGAATCACTGGCTTAGTGCATTTGTTATTAATTGAATAGTGTGCATTTGAAGTGTTTTTGCATTATTTACACGAAGTATGAAACCTTGGCGCTGCGTTGAGTTACTATATTAACTGCGACTTAAACTTTTTTAAGTCTTATTAACCATCTGTGCTGTAATCGTTTCTGAAATGGGCACAGCTCACTATGTGGCTGTGTCCATTTCTTCCATGTGAGATATTGTTTTTAAGCTGCTCTTAATTAAGTGGTGCGTGGAGAACCACTTATAAGAGCTTCGTAGGACTTATTAGCGAATTACCTACGATAAATCCTGCGTACAGGTTGCTGAAACTTAGTTAGGTGCATTAATTCGATGCCTTTCTACAAATATGCATCAAAATAGGACGGCTTGGAGCTTATGCAAAAGAAAAGAGGATGCCACAACTTATGTACTGTACCCATACAGTTTTATACCACCAATGTCACCATTGGGTAACATGTGTTGGCACAGTCGTGAACCTGTTCTGCCAGGCTGTCAGAACAATGATGTTGTAGACTTTTGTCATAGCCTACTTTATGAAGTCAGTTTCTGGAAGGCCTTTGATGCCTTCAGTGTTTCATGGAATTCACTACTAGGTGACAGCACTGACCAGTGCACTGAATTATTTCTTGGGTAGGTTACCTACTTAAAGGTGTGGTCAGCATATTCGTGACACTGGCCTAGTTGTTTCCTTTGATCCGTTAGTTAAAGCGTCGTAATTAAATTTAGTTCATAGTATTTCTGCAAGGTGGTGTTTAAGTCCAGCCTCAATTGTTGCAGATTTCAATATTCACAACATAACCTAGCTTACTGAAATTAATGCGTGAAAAAACTAGTCCTATAGTCGAATATTAATGTTAAATAAATTACGGATTTAATAAATTATCTGAAAACGTCTAGGTTAGTCACGAAGCTCAATATGTTCAAAAAATGGATACATGTATGTGGATGCAAGGTGCATATATAGGGTTCATACCATCAGAGTAGTGAAATGGTGACTTTATGGAAGCAGATGCAGTTGGCCAGGGAGCAATTGCACAGAAAATTACAAAAAATCTAGTTAAATGTTGTTGCAAATAGTTAATTTGAATTAACGTGTCATTTTTTACTTGATAAGTCAGGGAAATTAATCAGATTTAGTCAGGGAAAGTCAGAGAAATTGAGTTGCTAATTTTGATATGAACCCTGAACCCTTAGTCCTGAAAATTTTCAATTTTAAATTGGAAGTGGGACTTTAAAACCACCCACCATACATGTACTTAAAATCCATAATTTTGGTTTGTATTTTTAGGTTTCCAGAATAATAGTTTGTTCAGTTTTTTCGACTGACTTACATTACTCAAATTTGATTAAATAAACTCACTTGCATTATTTCACTATACATGTATACTGAAAGTATTTTAAAACCTTAAAATTTTAATTAATAAAGCCTGCCTGCCAGGGGTGACATACATTGCCGGTTTTTTTCTCTAAAAACTGAATGTAATCAATAAGAATTTAAAACATGCATGTAATTTCGTTCCCTGCTTAAAATAGGTTGACTTTTTATATCTGAAATTTCCATAGCTTTAGTCTCATATCTGTCTAGACTGGAATCTACTGAGACCTGAGTTTTTTTAACCAGCTCTACTCGAATCATAGGCAGACTACATAATTCATCATAGATTCTCGTTCCAGATATTTCTGGGTTTTTCGTTGTCCCTGAAAAAGATTTACATTGCCCAGTGTGCTGGCCTAAAATCAGGATGACTTTATTCATGAAACCTGATTTAAACAAACAACTAAAAATAAAACATCCCACCTTGGGACTGCATTTTCATTCAAAAAGCAAGAACTAACAGACGCACGTGTGTAATTTAAATTTTATTCAAATCGGCTGTTTTCGTGTGATTACTTCGCAAACATTTGTACAGGGTGGTACATTTTTTTTGGTGTTTTTTTCTTCTTTATCATTTATCAGCGTGAATACATTATGAGCAAGCGCAGCATTGAGTTCAAGAAAAATTTCAAGAACTGCATTTGAGGTAATATTAATCGAGGCACCTTAAGCAAGCCCCACTAATAACGACAAATCCACTCATAGAGGGCGCTTCCAATAAGTCCATCGTGTTTGTCAGCGCCATCTGTGGACAGATTTCGTCAACGTGGGATATTATACAAATCGAAACCTTTGTAAGCTAAAGCGTGATGGGGAAAAGGCGACTTTTTTTCAACCACCTATATTTTTCAAGCATCTATATTTTTTCAACCATATTTAGATTCAACACATATTAAAGCAATTTTAGATTATAAAACAACAAGCCATATCTGTTGAAAAAACAAGAATTCCGTCTAGCTGTTAAATGGTTTTTGATATGTGTTAAGATTCTCTTTATGCCCTTATTATTTACAGTGAATGAGTTATTATCAAAGGTTATAATGCCTTCAATTAAATTGATACGTAATTGAAATATCTAGATTCCTGAGTTTGCCCCTTAAAAATGACCTTAACCGTAATAAGCTCCATAGGGATTGTAGGCGTGATGACCATGGGTCCCACCAGTAATTGCGTTAAGTTGCTGAAGTTGCTTGCGTTGGGCATCTTGGTCCCTAAGGGCATGCTGTTGGATGGTCTGGGCCAGTTGGGCTTCAGCCACTGGATTGTATGTGTTGACTCTTGGTTGAGTGGCGTAGGCGTGTTGATAGGGCACTGGACGAGGGGCCGAATATCCCTGCCAGTGTCCAGCGTGGTGGACAGGGGCTGCTGGTTGGACCTGGCCTGGGACAGTGTCCCCAATTGCCCTATACCCGTGTCTGTCTGCTATGTACTTCACAGTGACTGGCTTGCCAAAAGCGTCCACGTAGCTGTAGCTGCCTTGAACGCTGCCATCTGGTGACACTGTTTGCTGACGAGACTGTCCGTCAGCAGTTGCATAACCGAAATTACCAACGTTGTCTTGGGCGATGTGGCTCACAATCGTGTTTTGGTAAGGGTTAAGTCGTTGCTGGGGTTGATACCACTGGGCAGAGGTCAGGACCACACCTGCCAGAACGAAAACCACCTGAAAATATATTAAAAAGACAGTTAAAATGATGGAGAAGGGTGAACATTGTTTGATGAAAACACTTTTCAATTGTTGAAAGTATGAGTTAGGGTGATTATAATCTTTGTTCAAATAAATCAGTGATATTCAGCCCGGGTCAGACTGGGTTTCATGGAACGTTTTCAGGGGTCAACAACTTTTTTTAATGTAAATTTGGATTTTAGAATTTGCTGTTCTTAAGCACTGAATTTCAACTTCAATCATATGTTATTTATTCACTTACTGATTGTAGGATAATGAGTTGCATTTAAATTCAATTCAAAGAATTATTTGGGGGTCGGTAAGCATTTAGGCTTCATAATGTTTTAGTTATTGATAAAATGGTGGCTTGTTCCTGTAAGAGGGTTCACCCAGACTTGAAAAAATCCTAAAAACTAGAAAATGTCAGGGAAATTGGACTTACTTTGAAAAAGAGAAATTAAACAAATTATTGATGCATTTTACATATCTAGTTATTTGTTAATACAAAAATCAAGTGATGACAGCAGTTCTTTGGAAAAAAAATTGTAATGTAATTGTGAGTTTAAAAAAACTAATCTAAATATGCTGTTTCCTATTGAAATTTGTTTTCGATCCTGTTGGAAAACCTGGGAATTTCAGGGAAATTGAAAAAGGCCTAGTATAGTCAGGGAAATTCAACAAATTAACGATATATTGATTTTTACATAGCTGTTTTTATTCGTTAGCACAAAAAATCAAGTGGTGACAAGTAATTCTAAGGAAGAACTTTATATTGTAATTGTGAGCTTTAACAAAACTAATCTAAATTTGCGGTTACCTAATGAAAATTTTGCTAATTTGCCTGTTTATTTGTAACAAGCAGTAAATGTATCATTCCTTATATGGGCACGTTTCATATACTTGCATTCTCAGTGGTCAGGGTGATTAAACCCCGAAATGTCAGGGAATGTGAAAATTTCATATCTGAGGGAACCCTTCATAATGTGACGTTTGAATGGCTTCTCCGTGGTTTTACTCAGGTCATCGTATAATGATTTCATAAATATTTCAATTAAAAAATCTTGTATTAATTCATGAGAATATTAGTTGTTTGTGTCCGGCAACAGCAGCATTTGTCTTGCTGCTGAAATCAATTAGGGGGAAATCGATAAAATTGATATACAAAACGTAACCATCCTATATTTGACGACATTTCATTTAAATACTTAAGCAAATGTAAACGTGATTATGAGAGCGAGATAAGCGGAGAAATACTTTTAAAACTCGCAATCGATTTTTTGTATGTTGTCGATGTAAATTTTCAGGCTTAGTCTGGCTATCTTAAACATCTCTTAATACCTAAAATATTTTTCTCAAACAATGCCACGCAGCTGCTGCATTTGTTCGATGTAAAAATGAAGAATATCTTAAACAGTTCGTAATATCTAAAAATATTTTTCTTAAAAATGCCATTTGCTGCGTGTGTGCATGTGCAACTATTGATGCTTGGTCTTGAAAACGTCCTCGACATTGCTAATATTTTTACCGAATACTTTTTGGGTAAAAACAATGTACCTATTCGGATCACGCTTGCATTTACCATATTTTTCGCATTTCGGTCCGAGCTCGGTGGTAATTCTGGGCAGTAAATGCAAATTGGCCGCTACATCCATTATCTTAATATTGCCCTGAGATATTTTAATTGCCTGGCTTCCGATCCCATTTCGTCAGTCACTTTACTGTCGGCATGCGACCCCCCAGGGCGCACGTTCGAAATGTCCGAAGACAGTGAAAAATTGAAAAATTCCATTGCTTACCATTGAAAACATGGTTGAAAATGTCATGGATCTTCTCAGAAGCTGCTATTCCAGAAGAATGAGATGCTACTCCTCCTATCTGGACTCCTTTATATACGGAAGCATCTTTGTGATCCGTTTAACCGTGACCCAATTAAGAACATAGGCGTAGCTGTCTTTTATCCGCCATTTTATGTTTGTATCCCAAGGTTTCGCTTTCCCGAGGGTGATTCTTTCCATCTTCATTGGTTGATATCATTTTTTGAAAAAATCATTGTGTATCGAGTGTTGAAATACCCGTATTTGTAGGTAGGTTTATTTATGGACCCTTAAGACACAAATCTCAAGTTCTGAGATGACCTCCTTTTCTTTTTTTTTTTTTTGGCCAAAGGAACGACATGGGATTGGGAGGAGTGGGTACGTACTCCCAATGTCCGAGCTAAATCGTTAAATCGACATGGGGTTTTCAAATTTCTCCATTGCCGGACATACGTGATCTATTATCTTAATTACATATCGTTTGCTTCCATGGAAATTCTCAGTTGCTCAGCCGTTCACATGTTAATTTAGACCTTCAATTTTTCCTCCAACATTCTACCACTTTCGAGTACCAAACCCTTACGTGTTTTTTACATCCTCCTATTTCCCAAATTACACCGTGTAATAAATCTCAATCGCCTTATCTGATTTCGTGTGTGAAAGCCGGTGCATCTGGTTATCCGTTTAATAATCGGCTCTGGATAAGAGAGATTTGACATTGATTATAACTATCATTAACGGAAATTGTCAACTCCAGTAATGGAAGACCTTCGATGCTGAAAAAATTACGTATCCGCTAGACGAATTTATTATTAGACTGGTCTATCACAAAAAAAACGATGTCCACTAAAATTTATCCTGATTTATAAGTTGAAAATACACGTAGCAACGCCTCACATTTGCATACAGAGGGCGTTTTAACCTACATGTTGATCCGCACCCCTTTACAAATTGAAATGCAGTTAATTTGTTTGTAGCCCTTTTTATGGCATATTGTGCTGAACTAGCCCGTTAGTGCAATTTGAGAAATACGAAAGTTTTGTTTTTTAACAACATTTTTCGTTTTCTGAAACTGGATATCTCGAGATTCGAGATACTAATTTAGATACTTTTATGACCAAGGTAAGCCACAAATGATCGTGGAATTTTTAAAATTGCTAGCTGGCTGAGTCCCACCTTGTTTTTCCAAGTATTCACATCCATTATGGATAACTAATTGGACGTGTAATTGTCCTACCATGTCCTACCATTTTTATTGGCAATTTTTGAGCAACGTGCTGCAGGTGTCGATAAATTATTGTAAGAAATTATTCGTGATTCGAAGGCAGAGCGTCGCGCTTTCTGAGGAGCTATCTCAAATATTATGGACAGTCAGATTGTTTAAAATTTCTGTGCCTTTCATTATTAAAGAAGTCATGCAGGCATAATGGAGATAGTGGTTTTCACGCTTAACACCTGAGCAAATTTGGTTTATGAGCATGCAAATTGCCCCCTGGTAATTACACGCTTATTAATAGTGGTAGCCGTTGCAACCAGACTGAGGAAAACGTTGAGTGAGCTGCCAACTGTTTCATTCAAGAAACTGATTAATAACACTCGGGATTAATTGGTATTGGAAGCGATTTCCCAGCCTTTATTGAAACCAAAAAAACTACTGCATTCTTATGGGCATACACATACATGTACATGTAGAAAATTATATAAATTTTAACAGGAAAAATAATTTGGCATTAATATTAATGCAAGGCATAATATTCGTTCAGTGACATAAAAATACATGCGCAAAAGGTATGAAATTTTCAAAACTTGGAAAAATCTAAATTTTGTTTCAAAATACTAAAAATTGCTAGAAAACATTTAATCTTAGTTTTTTTTTCACCAAATTGGCCAAAGCATGTATAACAAGTATTGGTATGTTAATTTTGCTACATTCCAATAATTGGAAATTTAATATGCATTCAACTGTACATAAAAAATCAATGCGCAAAATGTATGAAAATTTTCGATACTGGGAAAAAAACGGGATTTTGCTTGTAAAATATTAAGAAAAATAACCAGTTATCATATTCTTTACGAAACTTGGAGAAACATTGATTCCGTTACTTATAACAAGTATTGAAAAGTTACATGTGTGCTACAGTTGGGGAAACGCACAACATTTTTATTCAAGGAAAAATTTACAATTTTTATTTATACTACTAAGGAAAATGACTGGAAAACAGTTACTTATATTTTTCCATCAAACTTGGCAAAAACATCAAGACCACCCCTGATGCTGCTCTGTTCCTGCACCTACGTTATAAGAAAGTGGGCTTCTCCTTACAGCTCGCAGGTTGGCAGGGATTGCCTGCGGTTAGGGGAAGCTAAATAAATTACACTTTCAAGTTAAAATATTGGTTAGGAGTAGCGCAGGAACCAAATAAATCCCGAAGAAAAATGGATGAATTTCGACAGTTAACATAGTATTTTAGTTTAAGTTAGTTTATATTTAGATTAAGTTTTTATGTAATTGAATACAAATTAAGTCTGTGTTAACATTCAATTCTCTATAATTTTTCCTGCTTTAATGTAGATCATTTTATACACAGTTGTTTCATGACTACTGAGCAAGTAGGGTTGAAGTATAAATACATGTATTTTGTCGATATTTGGAGTGGGGCATATATCGTAGTATCTATGAACAAAAAATATTTATGCAAATCATTGTTACCCATCTTCAGAAATCCATGTTCAGATAATTCGAAACTACATATTATATTCATGGTTCATTCCGTCAGGGAAAGTCAGAGAAATGAAATGTGGTGAGAGAAAGTCAGGGAAATGTTGACATTTTTTTCGATTAAGTGAGGTGGAAGTCATGGACATCCATATGTCTGGAAATTTGTTGTGGCAAACCTATTTTGATTGGTATAGCTATCTCAGAAAAGCTGTATTTGTGATTTACTGCTTCTGAAAGTTTTGCCTACGACGTTTTCATTATCATTAACATTTCTTATCATTAATTTTTCTTATGAAATATTCACCTTAAATGTATTATTTTTGTTTAAAAAATGCGTTTCCATCATTATGAAGAATGGTTAAATATTTTAAAGTCGTCATCAAAAATGCAGTGTTCGAGATCTGGTGTTCGGATCGTTATTAATGTTAATGTGCCAAAAATCCAATAGTTCTTGTAATTCCACCATCACAAAAAAATCGAAAAATTATATTTAGTTGTAGTTTTGCAGATAAAGTTAATTTTGCTAACGTGTGACATTTTTTATTTGATAAGCAAGGGTAATAAATCAGATTTGGTCAGGGAAAGTCACGGGAAATTGAGTTGCAAATTTTGGCATGAACCCTGATGTGGATCAGTTGTGATCTAATTGATGCACTGATATGCTATTCTTAATTTTTCTATGGATAATGTGGTTAATAGATTGAGCTCATTTACTGGATATGCTAATAAATACGGTATTTTACGGTATTGTGACTTAGATTCTTCTTCCTCCTAGCATTCATCAACATACACACACTTACATTTTGGGGGAGTTATACGAGCTCAATTAAATCACTGATCAGGTATTCAGAACATGTAAACGTATATCTGATCGTTCTGCTGCATTTTAATGGTTTCACTATGCAATATGGTTACTTTGAAATCAATAGATTAAAATTTGAAAAGATTGAAATTAAACAAGCCGAGAAATTTCAGGTTTGGTTCACGTCAGTAAACAATCGCAGCCAAACTTGTCTAAAATGCTAATTAATGGCATACTGCGGCTTACTTGCATGCCAATTAACTTAATTTCGTTTCTAATGGCATTGATTCATTTGACAGTTAATCACGTTTCGCTTATTGCACATACAAAAAAGTGTCTGAAATTAAACCTTGGAGAAATGTACGTTTGCAGACTTGTGCAAGATTGCTAGCTAATCAGACTGAAAACATGCATGCCGTTTCGTAGGATTAATTAATGCCATTAATCGCTAAGAACCAGATTCCTTATAAATAATCCTTGAATCTGCACGCGTGCATAATGATAAATAGGCAGGACCTGGGTGCGTTTTACATTGCAAATATATTTTTAAAAATAGCCTGATCTGGAATTCTTTATTTTTTTGGATTCACATTAGCATTTTTAAGACGTTTGAAGGCAAATTCAATATAGTTTTATTCATATTTTGTCCGCAGTTTAACGGGCTGCCCTAAACTGATTTGAATTAATTTGGCGTTCACGAATTTTACTGTATAGCCTAATGAGTTTGTGGAAGTTCGTAGATAAAATGCAATCTGGAATTTACTAGTGAATTACATAACCATCTTTACAATAGGCAGTTTTTAGTGAATATATCAATGTTCCATTAACAAATGCTAAAATCCTGTCTATAAAACTTGCAAAAACAGCAGTACTTGATATTGTTTTAAATTATTTAGAAGTTTATATGTTTACATGATTGATTTCATTGCTTAAGTTTTAATAATTTGCTTCATTATACTTTCAATATTCCATCGATATGTATATTTCGCTGAAAAAACTAATTGCTTTTTATTTCGATTACTGAAAAAATTATTTCAAATTCTGACAATATGTAAGGCAATTTAACGTTACATCTTAGAATTCATATTAATTTTGAAATTGTTTTGCCCTATTTTCTATTTTTTTTAACAATTGTGGAAAATCATGAATCTGGTTTTCTGATATTCTACAGTAGTTGTATTCTGATGTTCTGATTGTATTTTGATCTCAATCGGATGGCAGCACGATGTTGTTCTGATGATATGTTGATGTTCTGATGGTATTCTGATTTCTTTTCTGATGCTACATTAGTCTTATCTGAAACTACTCCAATATTAACACACTAAAAATCCATACAGAAAAAATACCTGTCACAGTGTATTTTTTGAAAAAAAATACGATTGACATCCAATTGAACTCATTTACGTTTTCCTTAAGTTTTTGAGGCTAATTGCTATTTCACATTAAATTTAATTGCCTTTGTCTCTCAGTGCCCATCACCATAGTTGCAAGACAGGTTCAGATAACAAGTTCTTCGCTTTCTTCATTAAATTCAGCCTCCATTAATCGTAACGATCCATTTATTTCTTATTTTTTATTTTTTTATGAACTGGCGCAAGTCCCGGGTTTATATATACATTTTTTTATTTAATCTGCTCTTATTCTACAGAATACAAATACCACAATGTTTCAGTACTTCCAAGCTGATACAGGATATGAAATTGCAAAGCGTTTGAAGTGCACGTCACTCGAGACAGATATCGTTTGCAGTAGTTTGAACTATAGGCTTGCAAAGTATTGTGTAGTACAGCGCATGAAAGATAATTGGCAAGTTTCTAAGATTCTATTTGGCAAGAGTTGAGCTAGCAAGTACAAGACGATTACAAGAAGAGAGAAGGTGTTGGAAAACTAGTCATTAATCTACAGGCAGAAAGCTGAAGGGAAATATTTAGTCCAGTTTTTTCCCAAATCCTCGTCTATTGCACATGGGATCTTCTGGACCAAACTATTTCTGAGTATAAATATTATAACTAGTGAGGAATTGCGCGAGGCAAGCATTTCTCCAATTTCAAGATGGCCGTCCAAGACCTTCAGAAACTCAAGGTGGTCAGCTGGAAAAATCATTCAAATCTCGAGCGAGTATGAAGCGAAATCATTAGTTTATACAGTTCTCTGATTCTCGATTGACAAAATCAAAGCTACCTTCATGGCGGTGCGTACAACGATACATAAAACGAGATTTTAGTATAAATTTCAGCATTACGAACTATGCAGAGGTGCCCCATAAGTATCACAGGATAATTTCTACACCGGGTATAATGCTTTCTCGCAACAAACGATATCTAATAGAACTTCTTGGACGATGCTAACTTTCATTCCTGAGTGTGGCGCAGCGGCGACGACCTTTAACCTTGGAATCCAGCGAAGGGGTTCCCGAAGCTGAGGAAGGCTTGGGGCTGGGCTGGCTGCTGGACTGGGGCCTGGACGGTGTGGGTGGTGCCCGTGATGGCGGAAAGGGCCTGCAGTTGCTGGGCTTGGGCCGCTTGGTCTCTTTGGGCGTGTTGCTGGATGGTTTGGGCCAGTTGAGCCTCGGCTACTGGGTTGAAGGTGTTGGGGTTGGGCTGGAGCTGCAATGGGGAGGCTGGCTGCACCTGCTGGAAGACCTGGGGCTGCAGGGTTTGGACCTGAGGTTGGGGCTGGGGTGCGAATGCGGCGTGCTGAAGAGGAAGAGGAAGTTGGGGGGCGCCACCAGTACGGGTTGCGTAGGCAGCGTGACCTAACCAACGACCACTCTCCTCGAGGTTGGCGTGACCCCTCCATTTGCCGTCCTCCACCAGGGGCGCTGCTGGCGCTGGGGCTGGGGCCGGTTGGGCCTGGACTTGGAAGGGGTTGATGAAGAAGGTCGGTTGACCTGGGAATTGAGCAGCGGCTAGGGCAACGCCCGCCAAGAGTACTGCAACCTGGAAAAGTAACATTGACATGAGTGACTTTGGTCGCCATTTTTGTTTTTGCTACAGCACTGGTTATTGGTGACACCAGAATTCCGTAATTGCTTCAGATAGATATATCCGTGTGCATTGATATTTAAGTGATAAGCAACATTGGCATGATTAGTTTGACGCCATTTTGTTTTTTTGCAGTCACACTGATTATTGATTCAATCAGAATCACACCAGAGTATCATGGTAAGAATTCTGAAAGCACAATAGCCCCATATGGAAGACCACAAAGTCATTTTTTTAAAGGAACGAGCAAGAATGCATGGTTAACACTAATTATTTGAGTTTTGGTCAGCGTTTTCATAGAGTTCATTGCATCCACCTAAGACAATTTTGATATATTGCCATCATAGCATTTACGATGTAAACAAAACAATCTTAGCGTAAACTGTCACATTTGCAACATTAATTTCGAATTACAAAATAATTTGATTAAGGGTAATAGGCGACTAATGCCAATTACACCAAATTATGTCCAGGTGCCAAAATTACGCTAAAGCTTTATACAAAATTGACTTCGCAAAACCTATCGTCAATAGTATTAACATTGATGATTGTATTGGTTTTGGTTGTTTGTAAACACAAATTTCTCTCCAGGCGCCACAATTAATCCAAAATTTAATCTAAAATGGATTTATGCTTTGATAAATACAGTTTGAATTTAATAAATGCCATTGAATATTTTGTCAATGTTAATAACGTTGATGATTGCAATGCTTTTTTTTAAAAAAAAAATTACATGATAAATACTACGAATATAGATATGATATCACGACTTTTGTTTCTGAATTAACCTTTAGAATTGGTTCAAGTTACTGCAAGTTAATGCAATCCATGAAATCTAGTATGGCATTGTGAATATTTTAAGTTTTAAGTTTGAAGATTAGAAGTTTTAAATTTCAACCGAATTGCACTGCAAGCGAAATCTTAACTTTTCCACATTCGAAGCTTTTGCTAGGCTATTGAGCCACATTGAAAAGTTCTTAAGTTTTTCTGTCCGATTGCAAGCGTTGTAAAGTAAATCCATGCTTACCATTGAAAACATTGTAGTATGTTCTGTAGGGTAAATCTCTCCAGAAGCTGCTATTCCAGAAGAATGAGATGCTACACCATACCTCTGGTCCCCTTATATACGAAATCATCTTGGCTAACTATTTAACCGTGACCTGATTAAATTGTAGGCGTTGCCCCCTGTCCAGTACTTGAGAGGTCCTTCTCAAGGTTTCCTACGTTAGGAGGACTTTTTCTTATCCATTGGTTAACTTTGTGCCGGTTTTTTTCCAGTTTGGCAAATTCGCCATTAATACGAATCCGAATCCGATGACCTCATTTTTTTTGACATCGAACCTTTATGGTTTAAGGTGGTCTAGCTCCCAATTGGAAGGTATTTATCGACATGTTTTCTGCGGGGAATTTTGGCTTGGCCCAATACGAAATTCATTACCGGTTTAGATGCTGGACAATCAGAAAAAAAAAACATTAAAAATGGAAATTTAGGCCTTCAAACTTCTCAGATATGACTCGTGTAACTAATAGGTTCTTCCTATGTCTGTTTTTTATACTTTCTTTTAAAAACCCCGTCTAATTAGATTTCCGTAAGATTTTCATTACTCTGACTACGTATAGGCTTAATTAAGTCTGGGGAATTTAACCCGCCCGATTTATTTGCTGAAAAAACAAGCCCTAGATGATTGAAGGAAAACCTTCCTATAAAATGTAGGCTTAGATTTAGTATATCCTTTATTAATTCAGAGGTGAAAAAAATTGTAGTTGTCCTTTGGTGTCCATGGTGAAAGTGTTCCAGATTCTTTGAGCATATTTTTCCCCCACCTTAAGCCGAGGCAGGCGTTTTAACCTAATTGCATGCACTTGAAGAAACCTTCCTTGGCATGGGAAAATGTGTGCGGTCAGTTTTAATATCGCTCGCCAAATTTAGTATTCACAATTTCAACTGCTTTTGCAACGAGACCTGTTGTCAGTGCAAAAGCAGATTTACATTTGGCAAACGCCGCTCATTAGTGTGCATTGCGATACAGCAACTAAATTGATTAATTTGACACAATTTCTTTGATTTAGTAATTCCTGACCAGTCAGACCTCCTTTCTTGAACACCCCACCGTCTTTTTCCTTAGCCCAGTATTGTTAACTTGGCTTTTGATGAAGTCTAATGATTTTTTTTGTTTAAAAAATATAAGATTTCTACACAGGTTTATAGAACACAATACTGTGAAAAATTATTCCAAATTGACGCTTTGTTATTTGAAACTGTCTTCCAATAAGTTGAAATTTCAACCTTTTCTGAAAAAACTTCATAAACGTTGGCCAAAAAGTTTTTATTCAGGTATGAAATTTGTTCTTCCAAATTCACGCTTTGGTATTTGAAGCTGTCTTGCGGTAGGTTCAAATTTCAACCTTTTCTGAAAAAACTTCATAAACGTTGGCCAAAATTTTGTCTGGAAAAGTCAGGAAATTGTTTATGCCTGGAAAAGTCAGGGCAATTCATTTTGTCTGGAAAAGTCAAGTAAATTCGTATAATACCTGGAATTTTGTTGTGGTACAACAATTTTGATTGTTAAGAAGTCTCAGTAAACCAATAGAAAAGCTTCATTTATTCTCAATTTTTTCTAAAAATTTCGTGTACGGCGTTTTCATCATCACCATGAAAAATCTTCTAATGGGTATAATCTGTTTGGTTTTTTTATAATCCACACCAAAAAAACGAAACCCATTTTTCTATTATTTTTTTAAAAGTGTTGCCTTTGTGGCAATCCTAAAGATAAATAAGAGGCTCCAAATTACCAAAGTATGCTTAGCAAATTTTACTTAAAATCCTGCAGCATTTCCTTCATTACTACAATTATTTTAATATATCAAAAGAAAAAAATTCCACAAAAACGCAGTATTTGGAATTTAGTGGTTTGAACAACAAAAATCCTCAGTGTTCTCATCGTTATTGGATTTTGACCTGTGTGATGTACAAGTGTTAATTTGCATGGAAATTTGGCAAAAAGTGTTTGAAAGTTTTGCAAAAAAAATTGTATGGAAAACCAGGAAAAGTTAGGGAAATTTGATTGAAGATTTGGCCAGTAACCCTGGTTGACATCTAGTTATAGTGGGCAAAATTGTCATCATTTCACTCTATTTTTTCATAGATTTTTTTCCATGCCCACGTAACAAAGGTGATCTCGGTCAATTTTTAAGTAATTCAGAAAAAAACTGTCTGTTCGTAGTTTTTCTTCGATTTCGATCTTACTTTCATTTGGCTTGACGCCACTAATTGTATCGAGTTTTTTTCAATACGTTTTTTCTGTGTCAAACACCGTGAAAATCTGGAGCAATTTTAATATTGCCTTATAATCGATTTTCTTCCATTTAAATAATGTTATGAAAGAAGGCCAAGAAACTGTACTCCGACTGGGCCTGCAGTGCGAAATATTTTAGATTGAAATCCCCTTCCTCAAAACCCTAGAAACAATGACGACGATTAATTTGCAGCTTGAGTGAATGCTAGATAACGAAGTCTGCTATCATTGAAAAGCCATTTAAATCCTATGGCAAGGTCTGGCCAAACTTATTTATATTTTTAAAAGTTGCAAAATCGATTGGATGCTTGGCTGGACGTTTCACTTGCGGCGAAATATTGTCCTTCATCCATCCAATTTTTAAGAATAAACAACTAGTTATGTCCATGTTTACAAACTACATATATGAAAAGCTTTGGTTCAGCCAGATGATTAAGAAAGTCAGACTAAGTATACCTATGGGCATTGGCTTGTTTTGTGTATACCGTATTTTGTTCAAGGTTTGTGATGTATTAGCTATGCACTGTATTTTGAAAACATCTAGGTTGGATAATCAGCAAATGAAAGAAAAATTCTGAAATACGCCTCGTATGACAAATCCAATCACATCTGTGTCACATTGATGTGACTGTAATCGCAAATAGCAGTATATTAATACGAACACCTATTTATTGTACCGCATAGTGAACCCCCTCATTCGATTGACCTGATTTGGGCAACGCCAAAATATGTATAAAGTAAGTAGCATTTTATATGCAAGTATTAAATAATAGTTTTTAAATTCAGTTATTCCACCCTCGACTAATCTGAAATATACGGAATGCACATTACCGTAACATTTTAAATGGAGCAATCGATTTACTAGAAATTTGTAATTATTTATACATTGTGCGAACATGCCCCTTTTCCTTTTGTAAATTAAAAAAAATCAATATTACATGTTAAGAAACTTCAATTTGTTAGTGGATTGATTATACCACCTTTTCACATGGTAGAGTTGTAGGGTACCGAGTTAAATGAAATAAAAACGCAAAATAAATAAAATACGAAATCAAAATTCAATTTTAAGTAACTTTCCACTAAATAAAGCATTATACCTCCCTTTCACATGGTTTTCAATTACTGATAGTTGTTAATCAATTTAAATTGAATAATTCATTGTTAAATTAGCGTTATTCTTAGACATTTGCCAAATCTGCAAAATCATTCTTAACATGAAGTCATCATTAAAAAAATAGATATATGTTAAGTAATTTCAATTTAATAGTGGATTCACATGATAGGTTTGTAGGGTACTGAGTTGTATGAAATAAAAAGTAAAATAATTAAAATACGAAGTCAAAATTCAATTTGAAGTAACTTTCAACTAAATAATGAATTATACCTCCCGTTCACATAGTATTCAATTACTGATAGTAGGGAATCAAGTTGAATTGAATAATGCATAATTAAATTAGCGTTATTCTTAGACATTTGCCAAATCTGCAAGATCATTCTTAACATGAAGTCACCAAAGGTTTTAGATTTTTATGGCACATTCTGTCATTTAAAACAGTTTAGTCTTAGCTGTGATGAGTGCTGCTGTTAACTTGCAACTTAATATTTCATCGTTAAATTAGCGTTATTCTTATGAATGCATTTGAAATATAATTGGGAAGATCTTTCCTAAAATGACGTCGCTAAGGTTTGACTGCTTAAGGCACATATACATTTTGTAAATTGTTTTTAAAATGGGGATCTCAGGAGGTCTAATAGTAATAAGTACTTTATTTAGATACTATTTATTTGAATTATGAGTTGTCAGGTTTGCGTTTTATGTTTACTGATGTTAATTCTTATTAGCATTTTTACGATGGTAAACATTTGGTCTTGACTCCTGCCATAAGGCGCACGTAATTATTTTTGCATGATTTAATATACAGTAAAACGTCTACACCTATGAATCATAAGCCAGTGACTTGACTAAACACGTGGGATGCAATTGTTCCTTCCTTATAAGCGTATTTCCCCAAGGGGATCACTGAACTAAATTAAACGGAAACATTGTACAACTTCTTTATAGTGCACTGTTATCATGAATTAGTTTTTAAGCACCATACCACACTACACAGTTTGCTGTGATACATTTCTCAGAAGAAGTTTTTGTTCAATTGCATGACCGTTCCAGTTTGCATACGCTATTATTTGTTTTTATATTAAAAGCTACAGGTTGACAAGGTCTGTCGATATTAACTTTAATTGATTAATTAATCTCTCAATATGCATTACATTAATTGCACTATTCGATATCCCGTTGTGCTGTTAACATTGCAGTTTGGAAATACCAGCAATTCTGTCTGAAAACAATGATTTAATCATTTCGTCTAACACTATCTAACTTATATAATCTGGCCAAGAAAACCCAAGTTTTTGCTATCTATTAGTTTGAAATCTGTTTTCCAAATATTCCGTATTTGCAGTTTGGATTAAATAGAGTTCTGAACTTGATCCTGCCCTACATTTGTCCACTCATTATTTTTGCCACACTGCTATAATTGAATACACCTCCGCAAATTGTTGCTGGCCTTGTTGCCAAGATCAGACTTGCCATAAATTCTAATGAATTCTTATTGCTATGCATTGGTCATCCGCCATGATTTCCTGATTAGGCCTATATTAACGCGAAAAAATGTACCGTTATCATTTCTGTAAGGATAATTATCTGACAGATAAAATCTTCTGGTTTAACTTTCCTGTCGTGTACTTCAATTAAAACTCGTTTCGTTTCCATCCTATTGACAATCGGTGAGGACCTCGTGTCTGCGAATTAATTTCTCGTTATAAGTTTATAATTAGGAAAGGTTGGGCTAGTATTATCACCAGGATACATCGTCACATTAATTTTCCATCACATATATCAGACAAAAAATATGTAGCAAACATTAAACGTAATCATCCTCTGGCATCTAAACTTGGAAAGCAGAATTATTCACTTAGGTACAATGTATTATTATAGTTTCTATATATAAGATGAAAATATGAATTACGTATGTATTATAATTTAATTTTCATACTTCATACGTGATCTCCGACATTCAGAGCCTGAAGTATTAATTTCGACTACTTTGTGTAGCTTTTTTCCTGTGACCTTTACTTGTATACACAATTTTAGTTGCCGTTTTCTCGAAAGTGTGACTAAGTGTCAAATTAGGAGAAATTTGTTGGTGGTTTTTAACCATCTACAGCAAAATTCATTAAATCATATATCTAGTGACATTGTCATATCCGATATAACGACATTTTGAAAGGAGGAAAGTGGCATTTCTCTTAAATTACCACTTTAGAATTGTTAACTGCAAAAACTCAAATCGTTTATCTTTTTGGACACATTTGTAAGCAGAGTAATAAACGCTAATTAAGTATATACCTTCATTATCAAGTTTTATGGAAAAAAAGCTTAAATATAAATTTCACATTTTCTCGGAAGGCGACTGTAAGTAACACATTAGGAGAAATATGTAAGAGGTTTTTATAATCATCTCTGCAGGAAAATTGGTTATCAGCTTCATGTATCTAGTGGCCATTTCATATCCAATGTAACAAAACCTTGAATGGGAAAGTGTTATTTCTCTTGAAGTACCACGTTAGATTTATAAACTGCAAAAACTTAAATCGTTTAAATTTTAGACAGTTTTAAACTGTGTAATAAACTCTTATTATTATTATAACGTGATTATCAAGTTTTTGAAAAAAAAAATGCTAAAATATGAATTTTCATTCGCATCTGTAAAGGAAACCTGATTTGCGTGGCTATTTCAGGGACGTTTAAATTAGCCCAGTTATCTTGATTAACTCCTTCTTGATATCGATATATTTATGATGAGGGTTTTCACTTTGAAACTGTGCGTGGGGGGTTGGAAGGGTGAGGGAAGAGCTAATTAACACACGTTAGTTAAGAGATAATATTACACGTGGGATTTAGTTATGGCAATATTTAGGTCAGCACCATTGGCGTTAAATACAATATTGAACTGGATTTCATTTACCGTTTAATTTAATGGCAATTGTTGATTTTATAGTCTGATAAACCATGATAACGATCTACTGGTTTTCACCTGGCAGTAAAGTTTAGGGTTAGATTAATGATTAAGATTTCAAGTTACTCTTTTAACTTAATCGAGTACACTCTAGGTATATATCCTCAGGTTTTATGTGAGAATGGATGTTAAGTGTCATAAGGTTAACATCATACAGAATTTGCATTCCTGTCTATACAGTGTCTCTTTTAATAATCTCCAGTTTCACATGATGAAGTCACATGGAGAAGTACATGAAGTTTTAGGTAATTGTGAATATGTGGGTCATTCAGGGTGTCATAAGTCATAGCATTGGTAATGGATTTCATTTCTGTAGTTTTTTTGGACAGCATTGAGATGAATGACTCGTTCTGAATTCACCATTGTGTGCAGGATTCATTTAGATGGATATTGTTTGATGAATATTGTTGGTGATTTTGAGTAATTGTCAATGCTCAGGCTCATTTGGAAATAAGTTATTCATTTAACGAGATTATTTATCTTACTTATAAACTCGGTATGGGGCAAAATCACAAAACAGCTCACTTTGATGAATCATTTTCTCATATAGTTGCCCATGACTGAGTGTAGGTACTTGTCCCATTTATTACTGGGGATTTTCCAGGGCATTGAAAATGCATTTTTTTCTCACAAACATGTTTTTGGGGCATTTCATCATTTGGTTTTAACCTATTGTAGCTAGAAGTCAGACGTCAACGCGCAGTGTGTCATTAACTTACTTTTCGATTTAAATTCAAATTTAAACTGACTTACATGCTGGTTTCACCTGAAAACTCTATGGAGGCATTCGTAATTCCCAGTGGGTGTTTATTGGCTTTTCGTGTCAAACGCCCATAAGTGATTTAACTATAACAACAACATTTTACTCTGTCTAGGCTCCTTGAGTTCCCTCAGAACCTGGGAATCCTGGAAAACCTTTGAAAGTCAGGGACATTTTGACATTTTTTCAAAAAAGTCAGTATTTTCTAACTTTAAATAATAAGTTCAATCGTGAAGATATTTCATATATCGACTATGGCATTAAATTTCCCTATTAATACTTTGCTGTTGTTTGAATTCCTTTATTGTTCAAATTCAATAAGTCTCGTCAAAATCATTGGCCATATTGTTAAAAAAAACATTTATATGAAAGGGCAGTTGCTTTTTATTTTATGTTGGTCGATAGAAAAACTTTAAAGGTCAGGGGGAAATAAGGGTTTTTAACTTGGAAAACCTGGGATAGTCAGAGGATTATATGTTAGTAAAGCTGTGTGAACCCTGATTCCTGATTCCAAGGTAAAGATCAGGGAAAATAAAACTTTGCTAGAAAACCTGGGAAAGTCAGGGAAACACATGTTCATGTATCTTTAAAAATGAACAGATGTAGCTCCCATTACTACTGGTCAATGTTAGCCAATATTTTTGTGCTATTTGGCTGGACTTGCTGTCCATTTTTATACGTATTGCTAAGTGCATGGATGATGGCTGACCTGACCCTGTCATGAACGTACATGCTCATGTTGGTGTATATCGTATTTGGCCTTAGAAATTGGCCCTGCCCAAACACAACTGGGCATCTTGATTGCCCACATTCTTCAGCAAAGTCTGTTGAAATATCGAGGTTGTTCGTTTATATTGCGAGCATTATGGAAATCTCCAAAAGCCTTTCACGGTCGCCAGTGTTTGCCAATAACAGGTATTTTCAAAAGTAACTTTCTTTTAAATCATGTTTTCGTCGCAAATATTTTCAACCATGTGTCATGCTTGGGAATTTTTTTTTCAACTTATTTGCCCTAGACCTATTCGTTGACCGCGCCTGAATACGTGTGTGAGCCGCCCTGATTGCTAAAAAAAATACCCGAATATGAATTTTAGAAGAAACCATTAAGATAGGAAAAAAAGGGTCAGAAAATGCCTGTATTTTGCAATCGTTTAATTGCTCCTTAATTTGATCTGATATAGGTTAAATAAAGTAAAACGTCCATGCGAGTTAATAATTCTTAAAACTACCACTACCTGCAATCATTTCAAGAAAAAAATGAAATAATTTGTCGTTCACTAAGCGATATTTACCATGACAACGAATACATTGAAATTGCTTACATGGCTTCCATTAATTGAAGGTTTAAACACATCTTGTGATAACTTTTGTAAAGGCTGATTTTGTTTTTGAAATATTTCTTAGTGTTATCTTTGTAACAGCTTATTAAAACAAGACATTGTTTATTTTTATGTCCTTATCCACAAATTGACTTAAATAAATTAACTGAAAAGTCTTGCTTTAATTACAATTATATTTGTCCGAACAATGAATCAAAATTTTGCACAAGTAGTTTTATTTCAGTACAATTATTTTCAATGAAATTACATGCATTTCAATGAAATAGTTCATGTAAAGTTTGTTATTAATGTTGGTATATAAATTTTATTTTCCAATTTTCGAAATATTTCGTTTTATCAGATTGAGTTTACGATTCAATTTTGGAGCATTACGAAATTTCATTCAAGAAAATTCTGCTTTGTACAACCTTATTCGGCACGCAGCTGTTTGTAATTATTACAGTTTAACTAGATTTTAATGACAAAGGTGGTTTTGGGCGGTATATCCTCACGAGTTACTTTCATGACAAAATATAGGCTGATCGTGTTTATGCAAATGTAAATACACGGTATTTCTAGGCAGTTTGTAGTTCAGAAAAAAATTAGTTGAAAAAATCATGGCCTTTTACAAGCCCTGCTTTTTAAATTATACAGTGGTAGTAGCAGACGTGTTTCGAATTACTTAATTAGTGTTTGTAAGTACTAAAATTCCTGTTCAAATATCAATTTTTAAATTCCCAAATTCAGCAATTTTAACTGGACTGGAACTTGGCCTATTTGAAATAAAAAAAATGTTATGTTGTTGGACAACATTTTCATGTCTAATGAGTTAAAATGAAATCCTATTAGCATAACAACGCCTGTATGTCGTCACGCAAATGAAATAGACATTATTTGTAAATTGTGAGTATTGGAAACTGCACAATTATACCAGCATGTTTGGGCGTTTTTAGTCTAGATTTGCGTTGTTAACCATCGAATAACAGTGCAAATAAATTCAATGCACTGATCATTCAGGGCGAACATAAAGTCCTATCCTCATTACAGAAATTAATTTATTAACAATTGTTAGTTGGTTGTAGGTATGGTGAAAACAAGTTTGGAATATCATTGATTATTAAGGAATTGTCCAATTGCAAAAGCTTCTTATATCTAGCTCCTCAAAAAAAATGTGACGAAATAAATAAAATGTATGACCAGTCCCTCATTGTTCTGATCTGCATAAACCCTTTCAACACCCTGTATATGACTTAGGGTTCCCCAAACCTGGAAAACGTGGAAGTCAGAAAAAAATATCAGGCAAAATAAATTTATTTTGAAAAGGCAGGGAGATTAAGCAAATTAATAATACATATTACATATAGCTGGTTATCGGTTAACACAAAAATCGAGGGATGACAAGCAATTCCGTAGAAATTGTACTACAATTGACAATTTCACAAAAATGCGCATTTACATGTAGTTTGCTGCTAACGTATGAAAATGCGTGTTCCATTTCCTGTTTAGATATAAAAATCAATTAATATAGCATTCCTCACATTGCCATACGTCATATTTTTGCATTTTTGATAGTCGGGGAAATTTATTTCACAACCTGGAAACGTCAGGCGATTTGAAATTTCATCTCTGAGGGGTATCATGTAAAATATAATTAACAATAACTGTGGCATTCCTTACATTGGCAGATGCCATATTTTTGCGGTTTCAGTGGTCAGGAAAGTTTGTTATAAAACCAGGAATAGTTATAAAAAAGTCAAGGAAGTTGAAAATTTCGTCTCTGAATGAACACTGTGCCCCATCTCACAATCTGTCTGCAGATATAAGGTATAAATCTTACTGTATAGATCCTTTATAAAAGCTATATACTGACAAGCCTTCACATCCCCATCACTAAAATGACTGACGTAATGTTTCGCAAACTTTCTCACCAATATCTAGCTTGACCAACATATCAAAGGTATCGACAGCATGACATACATGTACATGTACGTTCAGTTGTTCACCAAACCACGACCAAATCCACCAAAAACGTGTAGTCTTTATCCAGCTTGCCCAGCAACATCGCTCTTGGGATTGAGAATTCCAGATTGACAAGTTAATGCAATATCGTTACAAAACTCTATTATCGGTGATTTATATGCACAGTCATGTGGCTTAGTCGTGCATTTTCGAGAAACAAACCTTCTGGGAAAGTGAGTGCTGTTTTTGCCTCCCTCAACACAATGGTGGTTGCAAAAAATCTCATGTGGTCAAGTCAATGTAGGTGGATAAGCAGACAAGTAGCATGACATTTTTGCGCTATGACTAGGATATGTGCTTGGGTTTCCAGCTGAAAAATTCATCCTTGAAATAACGGGTTTTTTGATGGTGCACCAGTGGTATTTCCTTAAACAACTGGCATTGTATGCAAGCGTGCATGGCTATAGCACTGAACTAGCACGTGTTGGCAAAGTGGACAAATACCGGTCCTTCGCCATTTGGGCTGACCTAGGCCTCGTTATGTCCCAGCTTCAAATCAGAGACAGCCATTTCATTAATATGTATTTGGAGCAAAGAAAATTCTTAAGGTTGTTTTGCTTTGACAGAGACTTTGCCCAGATGACGGAATCGATCTGACACGCAAATGTCTGCCGTTGATAAGGGAGAGTGCCGTGGTGCAATTTTCGTTATTTGTTAGATGTGTCACAATCAAGGTTAAATATTTTTACTTTGTTTGTATACATGTATATAAAAGACGCGGATCGTACCGCTCGACTTGCAACTGTCCTACTGCACAATACCCTACAAGGCAAACTTCCTTGAAAGATCGGTTTTTTGACCAAATGGCCAAAGAAGTTCAGTCTGCCGTGCAGTTCTTTTAAACGAATTTGGTATAATAATATCGCTTCTTATATAGCGGTTAACCCTTGAATTATTTCCAAAGATGGCATTGCATCGAAATGCAAAATGGAACTAATACCTGTCATAGTTAATGTTAAAAAGATACTGAAGAACTTGTTTTGTTCCAATGTTGCAATGTTCCAATGTCATTTATCATTGTTTAACAACGAATAATACAGTACACAA
This sequence comes from Kryphioiulus occultus, assembly GCA_034687865.1. NCBI lineage: Eukaryota > Metazoa > Arthropoda > Diplopoda > Julida > Julidae > Kryphioiulus > Kryphioiulus occultus. The sequence goes on along the minus strand of JAQGAF010000011.1, from coordinate 81,649 downwards.
GTTTCAGTGAATTTTCTAATTAATAAATTAAATTCTCGTGGAAAACCTTTATTCACAAGATAACATTGCATCCGAATACAAAATGGAAACAACAATTGCCATCGTCACTGTTAAAAAGCTGACAAACTTGTTTTGTTCCAATGTTATTTATCAACGTTTAACAATGAATAATACAGTGCATAATCGTCAGTGAATTTTCTAATTAATAAATTCAATTCTCATAGAAAACCTTTATTCCAAAGATATCATTGCTTCCAAATGCAAGATAGAACCAACTCTTTTATTGTCAGAAAAAAAGTAATAGTTATTCCTACGTTATTTCTCACTGTTTTAAAAGTAATATCATGATTCTAGATTAATGAAAAGTGTAATGAAATAATTCAGTAATCATAAAAAGCGATTAATTTCGTATTGCCTGAATATGTAGGATAATTAATATTAGATGATGTTTTGTCAGGATGATTTAATCACATTCTACAAACACAGAATCGCTTCGGGTATACTGTGCATTATGCCCTACTACAAATGTACACCAGTATATTTCAACACAATTTGTCCTGTATGCAAGAATGATTGATTCTTTTTTTACTTTTCTGTTCGTTTTCTGTCGTTATTTTGTATTTCGTATTAACTTAACCTAAACTAACCTAAAAACGACATTTCTTTATTAAGCTGTGCAGTTGTCAGGCAATCACTGATAGCCAACAAGCCTTTAGGGGAAGCCCGCTTTCTCATTGTGTCTACGGCGGACAGGACGTACTGTATAGAAAGCCATTCATGTACTTTCCTTACGATTATTAACTTGTAAATCAGTGTAGCGTAGCATGATATTTTTCTGCCTATTCAGTGGTTTTATGAGCATCTTGAAAAATTCTTATAGCTCAAGCTTAGCTTCATGTAAATTTAACGGAGACCTGTGCAGCCAACCATAAATCCTGTGAAATGTAATCGTCAGTGTGGTAGTTAATGGGACAAAAAATACAATTGTCTTTGTCTTTGAACGAAAATCGCTCGAGCATATGCTCTTGGCATTGAAGTAACAGAGATCTGACCTTAACAAGGGTTGACAAGTAAATAGAGCACTTGATTCAGTTTAGAGATTTGTCAGAAATAATGGTTCAATTTTCCAGGTCAAGTTGAAAGTGCTACTGTTAATTCTTGTCCCCTCAATACCCCTCCCCCAAAAAAAGAAACATTGCAAGCATCTCAATTTTTTGGGTCTTGAGAATAGATAGTGCCATATGGATGCACCATGCTGAGCAACATTAAACATAACTGTGGTTTCAGTTAACGATGCAACCACATGCTTGCTTATCTAGCGTTTTAATTTATGGAGGTTTTCACCACCAATATAATGTAGTGATGGGTCAACGATTATTTGACTCTTCGTGTATCTGCATAAGTGAATTAGTTAAAGAAAATGAGCACAGCTTAAATTTCGTGTTTTTTTTGTTTGATAAGGAATTTCGTGATGTAACCTGTTGCTTGCTTTCAAACAATTTCTTTGACACTGATCTTCTACAATGTACCTGAAATCCTGCTCGTATGTTTGGTAATGTTCGATCTCCTTATTTTTGAGCACTGGTAGCTTATTAAGAAATGGCATACTTGAATTGTAATTTTGATATTTTTGGGGAAATAAAAATTGTCAAATGAATGAAAATTAAAAGAAATTGGTGACGATTAATGCAATTTTCCTAGATTGGTATTGGCTCTATCTATGAGTAAAATTTATAAGGATATCTTAAGCCATTTCGTTATCCATTGACAGGTTTAACATATGATGTAATTTGCCCTACTTACAATTGTCTTGTAATTCCTGCCTCTGAAACTCCTGTTGAAGCCCAATTGCTAAGAGAAAAATGAGAAAAAAAAATATGCACCAGATATACGTATCGTTTCATTGTGGTGTTTATTTTGCATTTTTTAAAAAAACAGAAAGCCAGCGTTCTGCTTAGGAAATATATTGCTTTCCCTTTATTTAAACTAAAAGATTTCAGTGTAGACTAATGGATAGTAAAAAAATAAACATTTTCAGTAAAATTTGATTCACATTTCTATGTCACAACTAATTGAGATCAACTCAGATTTGCTAAAATTTACTTAAAAACTACAATTTCATTTTGTAACAAAGAAGCAGATTTGAAATGATCATCAAGCTATAATTATCTATCAAAATTCTGAGTACTACAGTAATTGATAATTTCAAAAGTTATATTATGTATAAATATAATGGCACATAAATTATTTTTTTCTTTTTAAAATGCTTTTTTGACGAATAAAAGCAAAGATAATACGTTTCTTTGATTAATCAAATGTTTCTAATTAGAAACTTTCAGTAGCATATGGATGAGCTTGGTTATGGGATGAACACAAAGCAGATTAAGACGAGACAATTGATTTTTTAATGCATGTACCTACCTTTTACCTTTTCCATGGGTTCGAACAGCCTTTAGACAAGCCTAGTAAAGCGCATTTCATGGCAAATATTAGTATACAACAAACACTATTGAAGAAATCAAAGCTTTTTAAATGGCATGTTATGGCAATATGTTAATACTGCTAAACGAAGTAGGATAGTAGCAAATATTTAAAAATGCAACATTTTTTCTTGCCTTTAATAAAAAAAGGTAATACAGAACATCGAAATGCATGTCTTACTAATCGAAATCAATGAATGGATTTTAACACTATTTGATAGTGATTTCTGATCGCTTAGCCTATGCTAAAGGATGTGCATAGGTTTAAATATCTGTGGGAAATAACACAGCACGTGGAACAACATTTAAATCATAGTTTTAAAAGCGCTGTAGCCTACACGTGATTGTAGATTATTATCCCGTAGCAAAGCAGACACTCACCCGTAGTGTCATGTAATGTATCAGCATAGCAAATGCACGTGATCTCTTGACTTAATTATTATAAAAAAACCAGTAGCGCCAACCAGTGAACTATTTAAGCAAGGATTACGTGACATCTCATGATATAATCTATAATCTACAGTATCTTGACAGCAGAAATAAATAAGAATTTAACAGCTGAATTGTTTCTAGCTTACAAACGACTGGCGTGGATTGGGAACTTAAGACTTAGTGGTGTCTTAATCAACTATATCAAATAGTTTAGTTACAAGACATTCGCCTATACTGTAAACAGTATATATGTGATTTCTCGAGACGAACGATTTTGTAAAATTCACTGAATTATCTTTATGGACACCCTGTAAATCTGAAAATTCAAAATGAAATTAATGCCAGCACAAGAATACCTGACGTAATTTTCAACAGACATAATATTCTGCCTTGTACGAAAACTACGAGGACATTTTGTGTTATTGTTCAGTGATATTTATGCAAATCTGAAATCAGCTTCAATTTGGCACTTCTAAAACATGCTGAAAATCATCATTCTTCCTTTGTATAATAAAAATCATTGATAGCTTCAGCAATTATATTTTAGCATTAGCGTTTTCCGTACAAAATTGCAGATATATGTGAACAGAAAGTACATGCACAATATAATGCATGCCAATATTGAGATGTTTGTAATTACCTGCAAATGATCAAAAGTAATTCTTCTCGAAGCTGGTTAAGCTCTTAATTTTTCTTCAGAAAAAAGAAAAATTGAACAAACCCTAGATTTTTTATCATTTCCTGATATAATTTTTTAAAAGATCATGCTATTGTCAAATGTCCTGAGATTTAAATTAATTACTAATCCTAATCAAACTAAATAAGGGTACATAGCCCATTGTTTTATCACAGTATTTATTTGGAATTAATTCGTCATCTTTATACTTAGAAAATTGTCTTGTTTTTATCTTTTAAACCAAGATTGTGTTGGCTAGCTAATTGGTCACAAAATGTCCATATCAAACTGTTTATTGTCATTTGGATTGATCCATGTTTAATCATAATGGCATTTTTTATACGTGTTTCCTGTCTATCTTTAAACGATATTTTGAAAAAAAATATTTATGACAGTGAATTTTAAAATGCACTGGAAATGTTAAGTTGTCATGAAAATGCATGCGAGTTTTTGGAAACAGGTAATACTGCAGCTTACTAAGCCAGCTCGTAATTTAGTTTGCCATGCTAAATTAAAAATTGGATTGGATATGGATTGGATTGGATAAAGCTAAATCATCTCTACAAAGTCAAGCATGCTTTAAGAAAGTAAGACACTGAGTTCTCAGGAATTTTGAAGGTTGAACAAGCCACCCAATGAATAAAAACCGAAAAATGAGCATTGACACACTTCTGATGAATCAACCGTCACTAGATGACGCCACATGCATTATATTTTCATGTTTTTGCTTGTGCGTTTTGAATACTTGTCCTGCTTATTTGACAGTAAAAGCAATATTACTATTGCACTTATTCACCTAACATTAATCTTATTTCAAACTCGGCTGTTTGCCAATTTAGCTTCTCTTAAGGTTCTCAGTGATTTTGTGTTTTTATTTTTTCATATGGGTGGCGAGGTCAAATTTTCTGGTAAATTGTTGTTTGATTTTAAAGGCAGACATAGAAAATGTAGAAAATGTTTTTGGAGTGACATCCTGTTTACCAATTTCCACCATTTTTTTGCCAAAATAATTTATTTGTTTCGTAGTTTTGACTAATTTTGAGATTTCAAATATTTTGCACAAGCTTCTGAGACGAGGGGATGGTAACTTGTGCAGTCAAGTGTACCTGTTGCTTAAAGTCCCACTGAAGTCAGTGAAATCTTCAATTGAGCAGTTGCGGACTTTAATGACTTCAATGAAATTTCAAGAACTTGCGTGGGATTCAAGATACTCCAGTCTGACTTCACAGACTTCCATGACTGCAGTGGACTGAATGGGGACTTCAGTGGGTGTTCCAGGACGTCATGGGAACTTTTTAGTGGGATTTTCAAAACTTCATGGGGACTTCAGTGGAATTTCCAAGACTTCAAACTTCCTGACTTTCCAACCAGTCCAAAATAGCACCTGGAAACTTCCTCAACCTTCTTTCAACTGAAATCAGGAAGTCCTTGAAGTACATGTTTCATTGAAATCCTTCAAAGTTCCAGTGTAGTCATTGAATACCATCAAGTTCCAATACTGTCATTGAATTTTGTGAAGTCCTTGAAGTCCACAATCAGTTTTACAGTTTTGAAGAGTTGCCACCCCCTCGTTCTGATATTTACATCTACAAGGAGAGAAACTTTACTAGTGCATCGTACAAGACTTTTGGGTTAACGTTTGCAGGATCTGCAACATATTGGACACCTCTGAATCTGCCATTGTTGTGTTGAACCCCAAATTGTCCTGTGATAAGTCCATTGGCCGCCTTCTCCTCCACCCTGAACCTCTTGTAATTATTGCCATGGACAACATAGCCAAACTTCTGGTTGGATGCAATGACTGCTGTCTGGTTTGATTCTTGAGTATCAAGGTCGTCATAGACGGCCCACTCTTGTGGCTGTAGTGGGTTGTGTGGTTGCTGCAACTGGATAACTTGCGATGGTGCATTTGGTCCCTGTAATTGTGGATTGGGTTGTTGCAACTGAGGGCTGGGTTGTTGTGGTTGTTGCAAGTGAGGGCTGGGTTGTTGGGGTTGTTGAAACTGAGGGCTGGGTTGTTGGGGCTGTTGCAACTGAGGGCTGGGTTGTTGCAACTGTGGAATGGGTTGTTGCAACTGTGGAGTGGGTTGTTGCAACTGTGGGGTGGGTTGTTGCAACTGAGGGGTGGGTTGTTGCAACTGTGGGGTGGGTTGTTGCAACTGTGGGGTGGGTTGTTGCAACTGTGGCGTGGGTTGTTGCAACTGTGGCGTGGACTGTTGCAACTGTGGACTGGGTTGTTGCAGCTGAGGGGTTGGCTGTTGCAATTGAGGATTGGGCTGTTGAAACTGAATGGCAGGTGGTTGTTGTTGTGGTAAACCCACAGGCTGTTGTTGTTGTTGTTGTTGTAATGGTCTTTGCTCAATTCCTGCTTGTGAATCCTTTGTCCTCGTTTCTTCGAGCATGGCTAAGAATGACTCGAGGCTTCTGGCAGTGGCATCCAAACTAGGTGAAGTCAACTTGTTTACTGGACTACCGGTGGTCGTGACCTCAGACCCCACTGATGTCGCTGTCGAAGAAACTCGATGCCCTCTGTCCACATTGTTGGTTTGCTGACTTTGAATACTGCTGCTACTGCTGCTACTGCTACTGCTACTGCTACTGCTGCCAATGATTCTGCTGCTAATGGTGTTGTTTTGCTGTACAAGGACAGTAGCACTGTTTAGAGGCACTTGAGGAACAGTTGGAATTCGAGGGAGGATGTTGGGATTAGGTGGGTTGTTACTATTCCAGGTGTCGGCGTTGTATGCATGTTCCGCAATGTCGCCGACATGGTACACAATTTGCACGTTTCCCATTTGATTTTTGATCGGAGCACAGATTGTTGTTAGAGCGACCAACTGTAGCCAGAAGAAAGCACGGATCTAAATCCAAATAAACAAAGGAAAACCGTTATTGTCGTTAGCTTTTGGAACATCTCGAACGACTCTTACATACAACTTTCTTGAGGACTATATGGTTGGCCTAAGATGCAAATGAAGGCAATGTTTCACAAAAGAAAAATGGTGTACTAGTGACAAAAAATTGTGACTACTGTATATTTCTTCAAGTTTTGGACTTGGATCTTCTCCATTTTTATTAAAAGCATCACATCACTGTTTTGACTTACAACTACGTTAGTCCAATTGCATGTTTAAGTTTCAACTTCTCTCAGTAGATGGCAGCAAAGTGCCATTTTCAGCCAACAAGCGACTTATGCCATTTCCAGTTTAAGACTGAAGATATCGTGGTTTTGATCCTTATAGGCAAATTGGCAAACATGCTGAGAGCCCAATCATTGTAAAAATAGCCATAATGCAAATTGGCAAACATTTTGAAAACCTTTGACAGCCTTCAGCATTGTAAACACAGCCATTGATTTCCTATGGCACATTAAATATTAGTTCAGGGTTCCCCCAGAACTGGAAAACCTGGGAAGCTTGGAAATGTCAGGGAAATTGAGAAAGCTTTGAGGCATAATGCGTAGCTATTGGTTAACACAAAAATCAAGAGATGAAAAGCAGGTCTGTGGACGAAATTATTAATGAAATTGTCGATTTAAAAAACTTATCTGAATTTGCTGTTTCCTTGTGAAAATGTGTTATATCACATTTTTATATATAAAACAGTCAATAAATATAACATTCCATACATTGGCATATAACATGTTTCTGCATTTTCAATGGTCAGGCTGGTCAGGAAATTTTTTTCTAAAACCTGAAAAGTCAGGGAAGTTGAAAATTTCATCTCTGGGGTAACCATGTTGTTATATGTCCAAACATTGTCCAAAACATTGTAAGGATATTGCATGATTAGTGGGAAAAAAGTAAAATCAATTGCTCGATGGAATTAAAAGGTTGTTAACTCAGTGGACTTCGCTGTGGGCACCCTGTACTTGTTCAATTAGTTGCCCCTCCTCAGTCAAGAGTTATTGAAATGATTTGGATAAAACACCCCTTAGCTAAGTTTGCATTAAAATTCTCTAAACACGAAGGATTGCCTTCGATAATCAGCATGTCCAGCTTAATTGCGAACCAATAATTTCTGTAGGTAGTTTCGATCTAGCTTGTTGCACTAGATTTAGATGACATTATTACTGGCATCTGACTGATATGCTACTTCCAGAAACTAATTCCTAACTTTATTCAAGCACACCCACTGCTTGCCTCCTGAGCTCATATTTATCATTGTTGCAGTCAGGACTTCCCTTCAAGTATTTGGGCCAGGGCTGGTGGCAAGCCAGAAATGCAAATTATCCCTTGCTTGCAAGAATTTCATTTATTTCCGGTATCTGTCACGAATTTAATTTCGTTTGTGCGATGGTGTTGGTTCTGAAATTAAATTTCCTCTGGCTTCTTAATTAACTCTGTACTTTTGTAATATTAATGCCCTTGCTGTACTTTTAATTTCTACTTGCGGTAGGGCGAGTATGTTTAATGAAAACGACTACTTGCCAGTGTTATTATCATTGCATTTTGGATTGTGTCCATCATCTCAAGTTCACTTCAATATCGATATGATATCATGACATTTTTTCCCAATATTTTTAACACTTTCTGGTCCGAATTTGGTGCTGTGAATAATTTTTTTGAACTTAAAATACAATTATTGGTTTATAGACAATCACTTTCAGCTTTGTTTTATCTTTAAATGCAGTCATTAAAAGCAGTCATTGGCCACTTATGGTACAAAATGTAAGATAGAAAAATTCAAATAGTCAACACTGTAAAAAAAGATTGGTTTAATGATTTTGGAACAAGATTAGCATCATCCAATTGTCAAATATGTGAACAATTTGACTGTTCAATATATGGACAAAAGTTATGCATGTTTTGGGAAAATTATTATATTGCTTTTGAGATTGTTAAATTATAAATATAAATAACATAGCTCAGTTGCACAATTCACAAAAATATGCACAATTTAATGCAGTAATTAGCAGAACATATTTGCCTGATTTGACAAGTTATCGAAGGATACATTTTCAGTTACATTTGATATTTGCTGTGCCATGAGTTCACACCTCGAAATTTCATTATAAAATAATACATGCAGTACTTAGGATCGCCCTATATTTTACGTATTTCTATAATGGACATGGAAAAACCCGCTTTACTTATACATTCTATGGCGGTTTTAAACTTTTTCTTGAAAAGCGACGACTGCTAACATGTCGGCCATTTTTCAAGGTAATATTTGGCCATTTGAAATATACCTTTACTCGAATTTCATTTTTTATATATCCCACTATTTTCTGATTCATCACACGTTATATGGAATGCCCTTATGTAAACTGAAGATAAACAACATATCAGTCTGTTTGGCTAACCAATTAATACTTTGATAAAAATTCAAAACGTTTGACCTTGACTACCTCCTACAGAATTATTGAAAGTTTTCTTTATAATTGAACATCACATATATGCTACCTGCTTTTTTGAGATTTTCAAGGCTATGTTAAACCATTGAATTTTATTATATTTTGTTGTTGCAAGGTACATGCCTTTATAGTGCTCGCTTTTTCTCAAATTGTATTAACGTTTAATTGCTAGTCTCATTTCCTCTAGGTCTATCTTTATTCGCTATTTAGTTTCACCTTCTGAGTGATCTGTTGATGCATTTTTCCATCAATCAACCTTTTGAACGCTCCCTAAAATTGTCCGTGGGGAAATTTTGGCTTTTTAACTTAAAAGTCTGTTATGTTTTTCTACAACAAGCCTAAGTATGAATTGCAAATCAAGGATTTCTGTTGCATTTTTTTCTACCTCAGACAGTTTAAGCTTATCAGTTCTTCGAATTCATGAGGTGAAACTGGTTGAGAAAAATACGAAATTATAGCTGAAGCAATTAGAATGAAATACAAATGGAGGATATTAATTTGATTGTCGTGCCTTGATATACAGAACATGCATAAAAATGAAACAAATCATGTTAATGATGCATGTTAAGGCTGTCTTCAGATAATCTTTCATGTTAATTTTCAAATGGTTGGCAGGTGCTATTTATGTAAAATGATAATTATTAATACAATATACACGTATCTTTTAACATACATGTACATAAAAAATAGAGCTATAGCAGAATTCCTTGAACAAATAGCTTGTAATATATTCAAAATCTTGATCATTGGGGCTTTCCAACGAGAATTTGGAAAATATGGCACATATTCTTGGTATTAATATGGTTTAAAATATATACGTGTATTTCAAAAATATTATAGGGATTCATGGATATAAATATAATATAAAAAATGTATAAAAATACCAAAAGTACTGTTTTCAAGACAGTTTATTATGTGGATTCATGGATGGTTCTCTTAAAATCTGAAAAGTTATAGTTTAGCTATTTCTTAACTACTCTTAGTATTAACATGATTTAAAATGTCAAAAATATTGCTTACAATATATATGGGGATTCACGGATGATTCTCTGAATACCTAAAATATTATGAATCGACTTGTGCACAGTTTAGTTAGCACCTAACTTTCCAAACCTGGGTAAATTACCCAAAGTTGGGTAAAGGTGGTTTTTATTTGGGTAATTCAATACCATAGAATTTACATTGCAATTTACCATAAAAGTGCAAAATATGAGAAGTACTCAAAAGATCATTCGTTGCGTACTAATGCTCGAAAGGTCTAACAAACAATATTTATCATTAAATTCAACGATTTTTGTTGATAATTGATTAATATTTTACTTGACTTGACTAAAACGTACTTTCTAGAATATGTGGTTTTGGTTGACAAGGACTTTTTAAGAAGTTGTTTTTGGGTAATGAATGGAACAGTTTGAGAAGCACTGAAATTGAAATTGAATTTGTGAAATGGACCAAATTATTTATTACGACATCCCCAAGACAACAATTAAATTTAGCTAATGACTTGCATATCCATGCTTCAAAAACCTTTAAAATGCAACGCAAGGATAATCGATTATCGGTACATCGATTGTCGATTAAGATTACATCTTAACTGGACTTGTCTGATCAAATTACCGCTTTACAAACACACCACTTATATCGCTATCAGTTAATTATCAAAAAAAACCTATTAAACCCTTTATAACGTCCTTAACTCATGGAAACCTTAAACGTTAGTTTAAAATTACCCAAACGTTCAGGGATGTTTGCATCGGTCTGTAGATCAAGCATAAATATAATGTCTCAAGGTATCCCTCCTGATTAGTGCACCCTCTCCATCATCCTATTATGCATCACTCTTAATTTTTTTTGCCCTAAATCATTGTTAATGTGATGTCAAATTAGATGTAGGACAGGATAACTACTTGCAATTTTTTATTAGTCGCGCGTTTGTTGACAAGAAATTATTATATCAACTTTACCTATTAAAAATGCATACGTCAGTAACCTTGAAATTCCTATATAATTTGTGATTTGAGAAAACCAAAACATTCACATTATACGATGCAAGAAAAGTAAAAACCACATTATCTGCTATATTGTATCAAATTGCATTTGCATACCAAATTTACATTTCAACACTAATTTACTGCATATAATTTAGCTTTGATTTTGAAAATAACAATATGATTAACACCAATTGTACTTGTTTTAAATGCTCATGCCATCTGTTTAATTACACCAATAATCGTGTGATATACTGGATATTCAGATGATGTTGGAAAATGTGCCAAACAAATAATATTCATTATCGCATCAAACATTTCAATACATTTTTACACATTAACGTAGAAAATGTTATGCTTTAGAAAAAATAATTTGCATGTACAGTATATCACGTTTCATTTCCTAAGTTGGATAATATTATGCGATTCATTTTAATACAGCCCTAAGGCTGATGACTGTTGAGATTCTCTACGTCTGCGTATTATTACTTCTAAAACATTTTAAGACGTGGCCAGATATATTGGTATACAGAAATTACTGTCAAAAAAGAAAACTGATAACCGTTATGACTGCTTTTAATCCTGAACTCTTCTACTTGTGCATAACGGTTCATTTCCAAAATCGCTAACATTATTTAGTAACTTTTGAAAGTTTTTAAAAGGTGGCAAAATATACTGGTGTACAAAATTTGCCGGCAAAAGAAAGCTTGAACTCTTTATGCTTGTCTTTAATCCTAAACGTTTTTTACATGGGTATCACGTTTCATTTCCAAAATCGATAATATTATCTCGTTCGGTTTAATACAGCCCTAAGGCGAAATTGTTTTTTGAAATTCATGAAGTGTGCGTATTATTATTTTTAAAACGTAGAAAAATATACTAAATTACTGTCACAGTAAAACTTCAAATCGTAATGATTGCCTTCATCATTTCCTAAATCGATAATATTATCCGGCTCGTATTCATACAGCCTAAGGTTAAGTAGTGTTTTGAAATTCCTAAAGTCTGCGTATTATAACTTTTGAAACTTTTAAAACGTGACAACATACTATTGTGCACAAAATATACTGGCACAAGTAAACTTAAAATAATGGGTCTCACAATTCATTTCCAAAATCGATAATATTGTCAGGGTCATTTTAACACAGCCCTAAGGATATAATTTTTTTTTTGAAATTCCTAGTCTTCTTTTAAAACAATTAAAACGCGTCAAAATTCACTCGTGTACAAATTTGACTGGCACAAGAAAACTTCAAATCCTGAACTTTTTACTCTTATATCACATTTCATTTCCAAAATCGATAATATTATCCGGTTCGTTTTAATACCTCCCTAAGGGTAAATAGTTTTTTAAATTCTTTTTAAAACTCAGCAAAATATATAGTGTACAAAATCTACAGACACGAGAAAACACGTTTTTCACACGTTTTAAAAATTTAGAAATGCACACGTTTTAAAAATTTAAAAATACACATGTTTTAAAAATGCACACGTTTTGAAAGTGCACACGTTTTGAAAGTGCACACGTTTTTAAAATGCACAAGTTTTTAAAATGCACATGTTTTAAAAATACACCCGTTTTAAAATCGATGACATTTGTAAGTCTTGAAAACCAAAATTCATTCCTAACAAAACGTAATAAAGAGTGTGAGGAAAATTAGTGGCTGCACAGTCTTTAAAATTGCACATGCTGTTTTTACAATTCATATTTTTGAGTCTAGACAAAATTAAAATTCATAGCGAACGAAACTTAAGAAAGTAAAATGAGAGGATAAGAAAAAAAATTAATGGGGTTGAAATGAAGAGTGGCTCACTTGACCCAGTTGTCGAAAGCTGTTGAAAATTACTCACTATTTGTATCATGATGACTGCTCTTCAGCTGTTTCGCGCGTACCCCCACCTGACGGACTGTTTTGAGGTTGTGGTCAGCAGCCAATGCAGTGGTCAGTTTCTGGTGCTTGCAGAGGCGCGGCGATGGGACCCCCGCGCCCTCCGTTCTGGGTGCATCAGTTCCGTCTTCACACCGTCCCAAAAGTGTGGCCACTCGGACTACCTGGCCGCTATACAAAGGTTATAAGACGGTGCTGCCTTCCCCAGTATCTGAGCACAGCTCCACGCTTATGTTCGTGAAAGAAAAAAAATCCCATAACCTTGTTTATCATTGGCTATCAGCCTGGGATTGTTAAAACTCCCGTTTACGAAACCATGTTCGTACGCAGCCAGATTTCCACTTCCTGACGCACATTAATACATGTACACGTGTCCGAAAAGGTTTGCATATTGCCGGTAAAACGCACTGCATGCAACTAGGTGTGACCCCACCTTTAACTAACTGATTTTTGATTTTTGCCAGGTTGACATTGAACCGACTCTCCATATGCGCCCAGCTCTTGAAAGCAGGAACTGGTAACCAGTTAGGCCTTCCCAGCCCCTGTTCAAGGTGCTACCGAGATTAACATTCAACGTATTGCATTCATTAAGATAGGCAGTTACATATAAATTACAGTTTTTTTTTAAAAAATCAAAAACACCCAAAAAAATTTCGAGCTACTTGCTGTCTGGAATTCCAGACTGACAACTCGTTGTACTTGGGATGGGCTAAAATTAACTGCGAAAGGGAATGGGGAAATTTCAATTTACGGTTTACATCGGAAATGAATATGTGGAATGAGTAAACGGGATCGAAAATTATTGGCAAATTTAAGTTGACTTGACAACTAATGCAAAAATATAACCTCTGACTGTGAGAAACAAGATATAAGAAGATGCAATTAGAGATATTGGCAGTACCAAAGATCTGTGTGGAATTCCTGAGAAGTAAATTTGTTCAGAAATTTCAGTGCTTTTTGTCATAATTTGTGGTTGGAACTCAATACACTATAGCCTCTTAAGCAAGCATGTTAAATTTTGTATCCAGTTGTATCAAACATCTGTCATTCAGAAATTTCAGTGCTTTTGTCATAATTTGCTGTTTTAACTTGATACTCTACAGCCTCTTTAGCAAACTTGTTAAATGTTGTATCGATTTGTATACTATGAGTCATTTGGAATTCATGCAACAACTTAGAATAAGACGTCCTTAGTGGCTGTGAGATATACTGTTTAGGATACAAGGAAATAATATATGATAAGACAGAGTATATTATTTTAGGATATGGTTACAGATATGTGCATTTGGTTCAAACTTTTCCTATCTGTTACAAATGTTGGCGCTTTCATGTCAAATCAGTATTCTGTTGAATTTAATACTTACTCAATTTGAAATTTCTTGGCTTGTAAAATTGGATAGCAAATTCGGAAACAATGGAAAATAAAATACCTGATTAAATGGTTAAAGAATTGCTTCAAGTCGTTCAAATGGTGACATCTAAGGTCCTGTTAATCTTTCCAAATTAGGGTGCTATGATATGTTAATATCGCCAATACAATGTAAAAATGTTTAGACGATGATAAACATCTGTAATTGACGAATTTTTGTTAACAATTTTGACACTTAATGTCAAATCAATCCAGTTTGGTAAAGCAAATTCGTCATTGATATAAAAGTAAATGGCTGATTAATGGTTAAAAAATCCTTAGTCTTTGGAAAGGAATGTAGTTTTCAATGAATAATCCTATTTAATTTTTCCAAACGTAAAGGGGTTTATATTCAAATAGTGACATCACATGTGAATCATTCCAGATATACCGCATGTCAGTATCATTAATAGAATTTGAAGAATATTTTGGCGAATGCAAACATTTGAAATTAACGAATTTTTGTTACAAATTTTGACATTTACATGTCAGATCATCCCAGCCAGCCGTGAAAATTATGTACTAGGCGTTATTTGGCCTTATTTTGTCTAATGTAATACTTGCACATTTTTGTATTTTTGTTTCGTAAAAGTTGGCAAAGCTGATGGAAAACTAAAGTCCTGATAAATGATTAAAGCAGTCGTGATAAGTTATTAAATCAGCCCTTGTAATTGATTAAATCAGTCCTGATAAGTGATTAAAGCAGTCCTGATAAATGATTAAAGCAGTCCTGATAAATGATTAAAGCAGTCCTGATAAATGATTAAAGAAATTCTGTAAGTCTTTATAGACAATACCTAGGAAAACTCAACAACAACTTGTTGATAATTTATTTTGTTTTTATTAAATTTAAATTGAGTAGACAGAGATTATTTTCCCCATAATAGAATTACATCCTTTTACTTCGTTGAGGTTTCCCCGACGGTATAAATTATCGATTAATATAAAAAATCAAGGCGTTTGACGGTTTGACATCCATTCGATTTCTATCAATTTTACAAATCAGGGATGGACAAATGTGATATCTGTTTAAAACTCAAGATCCTTCGATTTGCCCAGGCCACTTCGTGTTTGATCAGGGTCACTTGAAAGCAGCCAAAACCGGATTTGTAGCTCCAGATATGGACGCCATCCTACGGTTTAAACGCACATCACGAATAAAACTAATTAAAATTAATTTGTCTAGAGTGGGTGCATAAATGATTAATCTTTTTACTATAGTCGTGGGGCAGGCTGTGTGGTTTTACTTAGTTTTGCGAGTTTAAGGCAATCTTCTTTGCATGTAATTTGCACATTAAGCATACTGCCTGCCATTTAACTTGTCAAATTTAGTCATTGTAGACAGTGATCTATTTTTCTGGATAGATCAAACATTTGCGGATAAAGTTGCACGATCGCATATGCAAAAAATGTTATGAGTTTCACATGGAGTTGATTTCATGTTTCACATTCACTAAACTTGTTTTAATGCTGCGATTTTTTATGGAATAAAGTTTAAATTATCAATTAAATTAATCTCTCTCGTCAAACTTTCAAATCGAGTTTTTGACTTTCTAAACTGACGCACAGGCATGAATTTATTTCGCAAAAATTCAAACCTGGGAAGGTAATGATCGAGAATTTGACCTGAATATTAGCATTTTTCCGGTTTCATCCACTTTCGATCCAAAATCGTTTTATTCGGTCAGATGTACGAGCATGATTTATTTCACATTTTTATACGTTGATAGATTCCCTAGTTTATCCGTTACAAGGCACTTTACTCATTCTCGTCCATTTGTAATACGAAGGAATGTTTGTTTTTGTACGTTTAAGTGTGTTTTCACGTTAATATTTTATGTGTCTGCAGTTTGTCATCGAGAACGCGATATCAACTGAAAAAAATAGCAAGAAATTACCATGACGAAGTAGATTTTGTATCAATTTGTCCGGTTTTCCAACGGCACTTAAGCTGTTCTTAAACATTGCATAGGGAAACGCCAAGCCCTGATTAACAACGTGGTTTAATTAAGATGGTAGGATGTCAAGGATAAGCCAAGACCACCGAGAAACCAAATTTTGAATATCATTGTTTACTGGTTGTTACTGTCAATCCTGACTTGTCAAATGAATTTTACTTGTCGAGATTGTACATGTATAAACATTGCTATACAGTTAGGTATGCCAATTTAGTACCCATCACTATAGCAGACCAATACACGAGTATTTCCAACAAGTTTTTTTTCTGAAAAAGTAAAGGTGTGGTTAAGAAAATTTATCTAAATTTAATTATTCTAATATTGACTGTAAACTGCATGCTGTAAACACTAAAAACTCGTGTGAATCGTTCCAGAGAATTATTCTGTGATCTTCAAAGATCGTCAATAAAATTTGAAGAATATTTAGATTATGTAATAGCGAATTTTTGTGACAAATGTTGACATTTTCATTTCTGTTTAATTTGATACCTACTCAGTTTTGAATATTTTTGGTTTGTAAAATTGGATAGCAAATTTGGAAATAATGGAAAATGAATGGTCTTATAAATGGTTAAAAGAAATGCTTCAAATCTTTCAAATAGTGACATCTGATGTCCTGTTAATCATACCAAATAAGTATTCTATGATATGTCAGTGTCGCAAATACAATTTGAAAAATATTTAGACGATGATAAATATTGGTAATTGACGAATTTTTATTGTAAATGTTGACACTCAATGTCACATCAATTCATTTTCCCGTGACAATCGGTAATTGTTTGTGGGTGATACTGGAGCATTTTAACCCCAGCGAAATATACAAGTTTCATTAGTTTGCTTTTTTATAAATATTTTTAATTTATAATATCAAATATACATTTATTTAAAAAATTGCACTTTTGCTTTAGTTTTATAGATAAATTTAATTTCCCATCCTCTCCAGACACTTGCAATACTTGAGGACAATCTACTGTAAATCGTTCACATGCTTTTCGAGCTGTACACAATATGCACTTTAGTTACTACTGAATATGCCATGTCTATGAGAACGTGGGCTTCTCATTACGGCTCGTGGGCTGGCAGTGTTAGTTTAGGTTAATTTAGATAAGGGTGGCAAACAAGTCCTAAAATAGTACTAAATATTGAAGAGGCCTTAAACGCCCTGTACATGTACATTTTACAGTGTGTTGTAGGATTACCTGTACTAGGTTAAATACTGACAGTCTTTTGCTTAGTACAGGTGCAGTTTTACACCACTTTGTTATTTTTAATATTGTATTGTAACAATTTGCAAGATGATTAAAGACTGAAATGCCGCATTCTAAAAAATGTTATTTTTTCCAAAAAGTGCTAAAAAGTCCTAAATTTGAAACCCTGGAATTTGTTTGCCACCCTGTTTAGGCCTGGTTAGGTTAAAGACACAAGAAACACACACAATAAACACCAAAAAGCGTAAAAGAAAAAATAGCAACAAGGATAAATTGTGACAGCTACATGTACATGTATATGGCAGGGGTCAATCTTGCACATGTTTACTAGTAGTGGAATAAAGTTAGGATGGGATACTTTGAAGTGTGGGTTTGAAATATCAAATGCATTTGTTTCTAATTTGGAGCAGGGCTTATTCTGTAGCACCGTACATTATATCCGCATTTTATTTTGAATATATAATTAATTACTCGCAATCTGAAATACTAGGTGCATTAATTCATTGCTAATTGCGCTGCAATATGCAGTGAGAACTGAGAAAATCATTTGTTTAAAATGTCTATTGTCCAGAACCAGAATGAAACGAGTAGAAATGCAGGGTGTGTTTGAATGAAAACTTAGCAATGTGTTGAACTTGACCCAGAAAAAAACCCTGAAAAACTAATGGGAAGCCAGCCAACACGTGATGAAGAAGTGACCACGGAGTGAGATTTTGCAGTCGGTAATTCCAGGTTTAAAAGAAGTTTTAATTGGACGGGTGTGCTCGAAATGTATAATAACTTTTTATTGTTCCAGTGAGAAGTTTTATATTGTCAGGACTTATTGATCCAATACTGAAAGATTTGCAAAGCTTGATTTCTCTCAAACCTGCTCTGGCATTCAGCTTTTTAATCGTTGAATTTTGATAAGTGTATGGCGATGGAAACTTTTGTAAAATTAACATTGGATTTTCCTAAGTTTGATGAGGTTGTACAATTGTCAGTATTTGTACACAACTGTTAAATAAATTGTAGTGATAGATTTCATAACATTACGGTATATAAAGTCAAATAAATTTGATTGCATTTTCAAATTATTTGACAATTATTTGAAAATATGAAGCACTTTAGTTAGTGTATAGTAAACTTTCTCTTAAAACTAGAGCCGCAACTTGGATTCCATAACTACACTCGTACATGTATTATTGCATAGCATTCCATCATTATAATTGCTAAGGTTTCCATCACTATTATTGCATATTATTCCATAAATATTATTGCATAAGATTCCATAAATATTAATGCATAGGATTCCACAATTATTTTTTCTAAAGAGGATTCCATCGCCCTTAACACATGGGATTACTTCAGCATTAGTTCATAGGTTTCTATCCTTATCGTTTCAAAGGATTCCATCGCCATTAGTACCTACAGTAGAATTCCATCGCCTTTAACACATATGGGATTAAATCGCTGTTAGTGTTTAGGTAGGATTCCAACATTATTGCATAGTGTTCCGTCACTATTATTTAAAAGGTTTCCATCACTGTTAGATTACAAAACTATTATTGCATAGATTCCATAAATATTATTGCATGGGATTCCTTAACTTATTATTGCATTGGATTCCATAACTATTATTGCATTGGATTCCATAACTATTATTGCATTGGATTCCATAACTATTATTGCATTGGATCCCATAACTATTATTACATTGGATTCAATAACTATTATTGTCTAGGATTCCATAACTATTATTGCATAGGATTCCTTAATTGTTATTGCATAGGATTCCATAACTATTGTTGCATATGATTCCATAACTATTATTGCATAGGATTCCATAACTATTGTTGCATAGCATTCCATAATATTATTGCATAAGATTACATAACTGTTATTGCATAGGATTCCATAAATATTATTGCAAAGGATTCCACAATTACTTTTGCTTAGGATTCCATCGCCCTTAACGCATGGGATTGCATCAGCATTAGTTCATAGGAATCCATCAACATTAGTTCATAGGGTTCCATTACTATTATTTCATTGGATTTCATCACTATTAGTTCATTGGATTTCATCACTATTAGTTCATAGGATTCCATAACTATTAGTGCATAGGATTCCATCACTATTAGTGCATAGGATTCCATCACTATTAGTGCATAGGATTCCTTCACTATTAGTGCATGGGATTCCATCACTATTATTGCATAGGATTCCATCACTATTAGTGCATAGGATTCCATCACTATTATTTCAAACGATTCTATCACTATTATTGCATGGGATTTCATAGAATTCCACTACTAATAGTG
Organism: Kryphioiulus occultus; assembly: GCA_034687865.1. NCBI lineage: Eukaryota > Metazoa > Arthropoda > Diplopoda > Julida > Julidae > Kryphioiulus > Kryphioiulus occultus. The sequence goes on along the minus strand of JAQGAF010000011.1, from coordinate 61,951 downwards.
AAAATCAATTACTATCAGTATTATTGCGAAGAATTCAATAAGTATTGCGTTGGATTCTGTAACTGCATATTGCGTAGGATTCTCTAACTACATATTGCATTTTTACCAAAACTAATAACGATGTATTTCAGAACCATTTGATTATTTCATTTTGATAAACATGCGCACTCTAAAATAATTTTTCTTCCGACCTAATGTTGCATTACCGGGGTGTAGATTTTTCTTTCCTCGCCAATTTGAAATATGTAATATTTTGAGGCCAAGGTAACATTCTTCGCAAAATCATTATCATGAACTTATAACACTTACTTTCATTATACGTCAAATTGTAAAAACCCAAGCAAAAAACAGATAAAAAAAGAAAATAAGAATGCCTGGAGTATTAGGCGTGCGCTGGGGTCTGATTTGATCTCGTTTATTTTTGTAAATTTATTCTAGGGAAAAAAATTCAACTATATTCAGGGTTGAGTTCAAAATGTATCAAGAAAACATCACGAAACACACACTTATAGTTCGTAGACAGTCCTTTGTCAGCACCGCTCTTCTTTACCCAGATTTTCGTTGAGATTTTCACCCTGGGCCATGTTGAGTACAAAATGTATCGAGAAAACATCACGAAACACACACTTGTAGTTCGTAGACAGTTTATAAATAGTAGGAAATTAATTAAAACTTTTTTTTCTTGCTTCACGACAACACATTTATTTAATTATGATTCAAAAATTGTACTGATCAAGGATACATAGTATTTCTTGCAATTCAAATTAGCGTTCTTTCGATATCTCGTGTGATATCAAGTTTAATATCAAGTTTTATAACAAGCGTAATTCCTTCGATTGTTTGCCTCGACATATAAAATCCAGCCATTGATATGGCGCTGCATTATCAATAATGTGTTTTAATTGTTATGTGATAATTAGACAACGCCTTTTTTCAACAAAAAATGGCCTTCATTGGCCCATATGTAGGAGCTAATCAATAACCATTTATTCCGTGCATTAAAAATAATCGTTTGTCATTGGGCGAGACTGATTTAAATGCAACCAAAAACTATAAAAAGGACTCACAAGCTTGTGAATATCACAAGTGTGAGGGTATAAATTTTAGCCCACTAAATGCCATTGCCGTGAATTGGCAATGTTTTAAATGAAATGGTATCCTGAATTTAAAGTTTGAATTATTTGGTAAACAGTTGATGCAAGTTAATTACTATTTTTAAATTTTACATTGAGAAAGGTTATTTTAAGTTAAATAAGCTCAAACTTCGTTTTGCTGTGCATTGAAAATTTATATTAATTTGTTAATACATACTGTTGTAACATTTCATAATGTTTTTAAGGGTTAAATTACTAGACAGCAATTGCCACCTAGATATCATCACTATTACTCTAATACACATGTATGCTAAATAAGTTACATGGAACATATGGCAAAAAATTGAGCTATCGAAGTTTTGGATGAGCATAAAAATCGACCTGGTAATAGGCACTTTATAATGAAGATATTTTAACAGAAATTGCAAATTTTTGGTAAAATTAAATTATCATATAATTTCACATGGACCTGATTACTGCTTGTGACGCTTAGTCTTCTCTTAAACTTCAAAGTTGTATTTGATCCATTTTGCACAAAATTTATATTTTATTCAAAAATAATGCAATATGCTACATTAGACAACTGCCACCTTGTTGCAAAATCATAGCTTAATGCGCTAGCAATATATTTATTATAATTCATTACTAAATTCAATATGATATACAATTGAATTGCTTTTCAATCGTATTATGAACTGTTTAGTATTTCCAAGCTCATGAATTGGCTATTACGATAATGTGATGAGGTTAAAATTGAAATATCAAATCACTGGATGAGCAAAGTCAACTGTGATTTTTGAACTAAAATACCGCTGGATCGACCTAATAAGAAGCACTTTATAATGAAGGTAATTTTCGAGAAATTGCAAATTTTTATTAAAATTTAATTGAATTATAATTTGCTATGAATCTAGACTTCGAAGTTTTATTTCGTCAATTTTGCACACAATTTTGATAGGTTTCAAAAATGATGTAGTTGTGCTACATTATACATCTACTGCCACCTAGTGGAAAAATCATAGCTTAATGCACTAGAAGTATTTTATTATAATTCATCAGCTATTATACGAGCATCAGTAGTTCTGTCTTATTGTTTAGTATTTCAAAGCTCATGGTCTGGCTTTTTTCAATTCCCATACAGGGAAATTTAGGTGTTAAGCTTTTCCGCAAAACACAATAACAAAACTGTTAAACAAGCCCATAATTTCTTGATAACATTGTGTTCAGAACTGCTAGACTGAATTAAAAAAATTAAATGCAGCTATACGCGTTTCCTGTTAATGCATTATTTATTTATTCAAAATTCAAATAATAAAGCTGGTTAATGCGAAACACTTCCTTGATATCCTTCCCTCGTATTATCTCAAGTAGACAATTGATTTAATGTTTTCGTCAGCATATCATATGAGAACTACATTGCTTGGCTAAATCTGTGAAAATATACAGTGCCTTTTTAATATGGCATTGTTATCGCTTATGTGAAAGACTATGTTCGTAGAATTGTGGCATGCTAATGGCCACGACCTATTGAATTTTAAAATGATGCAAAAAATGACTTTTTCACTTTAAAGTGTTGCGTAATTGAATATGGGAAATAAGAACGGGAATACACCCATCTATCAACCGTTAACTGAATTGTTTTGTGAATTAGGTTTTTTTTATTTCTTTATTTTGCAACAGTTTTTACAAAACAAGTTTTTGATAAATGTAAAAGGGTTAGAAACGAGGATAGCTACCTCCACCTAGTGCCAGAATTCTCAATTACCATATTTAATATATGAATGCATATAAAATTGATGTGCTTGATAAACTTCAAAATATATGGTTGCTGTGTTCTATCTCCTGATTATGTATAATAAGCAATACATATAGGCTTGTTTTATTTTGGCATGTCTTATTTCTGCATTTTCAATGGCCGTGGTGGTCATAGTTTTTTTTAAAACCTGGAAAATTCAGGGAAGTTGCACTCTAAGGGAACCCTTTACATTGTTCAAAATTAGGATCGAATCACAGTACAATAATGATCAATTTAACTTCTCATTCATATTTCATATTTGGTTGCATGCATTTTACATTGGATTGTGGTTTTTCTTATCTTTTTCTGGTGGATTTGTAGTTAGGTCTACTCTTTTGTTTTCTTCATTTTCATTTCTAGATCCGGTTAATACACTCGTCTATTTTGACGAGCGACTGAAAATAATTTCTTTGTTGATGGTCAAAAAAATCGTGTCTATTTTAGGAAGGCTGCAGAAAATGCTTAAGTAATTTGGACGTTTTTAGTGTTGTGTCCTTCCCAATTTCGTGGCCAAGTGCAAGAAATGACATGTAGAATTCCTTCTTGATCTATTATCAGCTGCAGATTGACATTTCGAGGATTTTATGGCCCAAGAAACCGTTTAGGGCTCGTAAAATGCTCGGTAAAAAGTGAAAAAACCTTATGCAACTTGGCCAGTGGTCATTCTTGTTGCTGATCTCTGACGTTTTCGTGGGGAAAACCGTCCAAAAACATACTTTTTATGCCCTGAGAGCAGATCCTGATGCGCTGTCAGCTTCCCCTTTTTATGTCTTTGTATGCCATAAAAAATAAGAAAGAAACGGTTTTTCTGATATTTTATTTTAGTCATTACGTAAATACTACCAAGGTAAATTTCTGAGCCTGCAGGTCTAGACACAGAAGCCCATGCATGAGTGAATTTCATAAAAATAGAATTGATTGATAAGGGTGGTTTCCAAGAATTTATTACACATCAGATTATAATGAAACGTATTTTCCTGTCATTTATTTTTATAATGATTGATTAGAAATACTCATATGGAAAGCACACTTATTACTAGTGGGCCCTTTGTACTTTCTTTGTTCTTCTTCTTATTATCATTAGTATTCTTTTATAATATTTTATGAGTAATATCTTTGAAAATATATCACGATCGACCAACGTATCCTGAAGGTCATATCAATATTTTTTGAATTACATGTACATGGGCATTTTTTTATAATGTTTATTTAACGTAATATCTTTGAAAATATATACGACTAAGGTGCATGGGCGTTCTTTATTTATTCAGTGTAATATTTGCTGCAATATATATTTTTTAAATCACGACTTACGTATATATCCTTTTCGAATTCAATGTGCCTTGGTATTGTTGTGTGTGTATTTAATGTAATATCTTTGAAAATACATATATTGTACGTTATATCACGACTAACGTATCATGAAGCTTATGTAAATACTTTTTTAATTACATGTAAATGTACATGGGGCATTTCTTTGTATATTTAAGGTAATATATTTGAAAATATATAACGACTAACATTTCCTGAATGCCATTTAAATATTTTGTTTTGAATTATAAATACATGTGTTTTTTATACATCCAATATAATAATTTTTGAAAACATATCACGACTAACATACCCTGAAGTTCACATAAATAATTTTTGGAACTGTATTTACTGTAATGGGCATTTTCTAGTAATTCGTACTATGATTGAATGGTTAGCATAGTCAGTATATTGAAAATGAACATGTATGGTGTGCTACACGGTCGTACACAATTCTTTTAAAATTATGACGTGTGATTAATTAATTTTCTTTAAACAACTCTCTCATCATGGTCTTTATTTCCTTCATAAATAACAATAAAGCTTCTGGAAAGTAATTTTCCTGTTTATAGGTCAGATGCATATAAGGTGGCGCAAAAAATAATTAAGAAACAGTGCAGGTCTGCAATATCACGGGAAAGGGTTTACATCAAACGAATTTATATGACGAAGATGATTAAGGGGAAAAAGAAAACTCGATTCAATGAATTTAGGCGAGACTTCTAAATTCATATATGCTTATTCATCACAACTTGTCCTCATTTTCAGTTCCCTTGAAATTCACGTCATTATTTGTGTAAAAGTTTTGAAAAGTGTAGCTGAGTTTTTCTCTTGCCAGAAAAACTGATTGACAGCTGTAGATTTCTCAAAAAAAAAAAAAGAAGATATATATATATATAAATGAATTTTTCTACTGTTTGAAACGATGTATTAAAATACGAAGTTCGTAACCTTTTATACAATGTTTAATCCAGCGTAGTAATGACCATTATGACCGCTATAATGACAGACTGGAGTTAAAACTGCATTTACGATATCAGAGAATTCCTGTAGTGTGTGGCGAAAATATTTTGTGCAGAGTATCATGGTCAATACGTTTCGAAAACTGTTTAATAATATTTTGATAATGTTTTTAAAATACTTTTGGGTTGTGAAGCAATTAAATTTATCATATGTACAAATTTATTGTATTTCGTCAAACGTATTATATTTTGGCAATTTAGAATTCAAATGTAGCGCTTCACTTTACTGCTTTCGGCGCGAATTTTAAACTTAAAACTGTCGTTTTCTGGAAAATGAAATTAGATGCGAACTTCAGTAGTTTAAGGTCATGCATACATACCATTACGCTTCATGGATATTCAATTGATTAACCGTTAACAATGATCTTGTACGGTATTTTGGTCCTCTGCATAATTCACATGCTGACCTAAAAACTTGATACTGATGCAAGCTGAACTGTTCAGACAAATTTTATGAAATTACATGTAGGTTGGTTTAGTTTTATTTTTTCACAATCATATAGCTGTTACAAATACGTGTACATTAAATGGTTGCCTTTTGTTTTCTTGATACAATGTATTTGTCTCCATAGCGAAAAAGTAGACCAATCATAATGGAATGATAAAGTAAAATTTCACCATTAAAGATAGACGAGCTTGATAAAACCGAAAATTGCATTATTGTCGATGTTTTATATAAATACATGTAAAACTGGTTAATTAAAAGTAAGGTGCTATACAAAAATTAATATGGGACTATTTGCTGTATTTCTGTTATACATGTAGTAAAGTCAACATCACTAAAAATCCAGTAGTCGGTGAAAAGATAGGGAAATTGAAACGTCCTTGAAAAGTCATGGAAAATTGATTTACTTTGAAAAAACTGGGGAAATTCGCACAGCTAGTTATTGGTTAGCAAAAACTTAATGTTGTCTTGTGAAAACTTGTGTTTTATTTCCTGTTAATATGAAACAATCAGTAAACATAGCATTCTATACGTTGGCATGCCATATTTTTGCATTTTCAGTGGTCAGGGAAATTTGTTTTAATGCCTGTAAAAGTCAGGAAAATTAAAAATGCCATCTCAGGGGGAACCCCATTTTATGTTAATGATATCTTCATTATTGTATCAGTAAAATCGACTCTGTTATTTAACGGTTTCAGGATTTTCACTGTATAAAATAATGCATTACAGATGTTTACTTCTGCATCTCCTTAATGCCAGATTCCACGAAATTCTCTTTCGAGTTTGTTGGGATGGACACTTCTAAATACTTTAAAAATAGCGAGGATTTGTGCAGAGTAATGTAATTGAGAAACCAATTAATGATAATAAATAACAGTAATAAAACTGAAAGTTAAAAATTTAAAAATGCACGACAGTCCATTCGAAGATCATTGACGTAATTTCCAGTCTTAAATCCATGCTCTTAAAAGTGAATTTGATATATGAAAATATCCTCTGGACGCAATTAATGCTTTATATCAGTTTTCTTTTGTCATGTGCAAAACGAATTAAGGTGTGGGTTATTTCCATATCGATTCCATAATAATTGACATTTTAATTACCATCAAGGACCATAAAAAGGATTGCCAATTGTTATACCGTGGTTCGCTTTAATACCACTTATAAAGCATTAATGTATTAGATTGGATTTTTAGGCACGTCGACAAAGACAATTAGGGCATCTTTAAAAAAATCTAGAACAAGGGAGTTGAAGAAAAAAAATTACCAACCGTCTTTGGCTTTGGGAAGGGTCTAGATTGAGGACAAATGGCAGCAATGGTGAGGGTTGTAGTTTTTGTTACCTAACTTATCCTCGAACTGGTGTTACTATTGTATAATACGACGTAATACTGATTGGTCATAGAGCAGATAATCGATAGACATGACGTAAGTGGAGTTGCAATTCTATTGTGACAATCCCAACCTATGACATTAACTTATCTAACTAATAAATAAAAACCAGATTAAAGCTATAATGACGTTTGGTTTCTGTAAGGCCAATATCATTGATATTCAAAGGGGGTAATTTGAGTAATTAGTAAGTTTATTAACCATCGTGCCTCTGAAACATTTCATGTAAAACGCCACTTTAACACCACAAAAAGTTAATTCAGAAATAGTATTCAATGTGAACATCACACTCGCCTACTGTTTACACTAATCCATTTACTTTTTGAAAGGCCTTCCTTCACTACAAATTATTTTTAAAACATGAGATTGTCAATTTAAAAAAAATATCTAAATTTGCATTTTCTTTATGAAATGTGGTTTGTCTCCTTCATACTAAACAATTAGCAATATAATATATAATAAGCAATAAATAAGCTTATAGCATTACTTGCACTGTCATATACCAGTCATATTTTGGCATTTTCATTGATTGGGGTAGTCAGGAAATGTTTTTAACCAGAAAAGTCAGTTAAAAGTCAGAAAAGTTACCTTGATGTCAGTCTTATACAAAGTATGAATATTTGAACTTCTAATGCATATGGAAATGTTTGTACGTATCCAATACAAATTTGTATACATGTTTGCTAAATAATTTTCTGAGATACAAGCCAATTTTATTTTTGTTTTAGCATATTTTACAACTTCAAATATGTGTTATTATTGCATGCTTAATATAAAAGTTTGAAAAATATTTCAAGACGAGGCTAATTCTTAACAAGTAAACATGATCTTAATAGCAAATATTCAAATAAAAAAATATTCGCTAAATTGAAGGTTACCTTCTTTGATTGGTAATTTGAAAGTGTGCACATATAGTGTGGCCATAAACCCTGTTTCTTGTTGTATACTTATCTTGTTTTAGAAAGTTTCAATACATTATGTACAGTTATTTATTAGATTCAAGAACAACAAATGAGTCGGAGTCAGTTTTGATATTATCAAACTGTTACCAGTTTTTACATATGGTATCACTGGAAATTCCTATTTTATGGGCGTTGTTTGATATTAATAAATCTATTCATGAGTAAAACGTAATCACGTATTAGAAAATTGAGCGATATTAGGACGTGGGTCAAGGCCTGCACATTTCAGAAAAATTTGGGATTGTCAAGGGAATTTCAATCATAATAGAGTGGCAATGTACAGGAATTCGTGTAAAAAGTTGGAAATTGCAGATATTACTGTAGTCATGCAGTCTAAAACATATGATTCAGCGATAAATATTCTTTGAAATTTTAGTCCTGGAGGCACTAGTTTTGACAGTTGCCTTCTGATAAGCCAGTCATGCTGATATATTTTCAAGATAAAATGATTGTGGTCCGAAAAGTACTATGTGTATATATACTGTAGATACGGCATGCAATCTGCTGCAAATTCTGTAATACGAATAATATGTAAATGGATTGAACAAATAAATGTAACATTTTGGCTACAAATTGTCAACTAATTTATTGCTTAGACCGTCTGAGTAGGAATTAAGATGGATAATACAATATTTATGGCATTGACATTGTATTCGAATCAAAAGTTAATTCTAACTAATGTACCCTGCATGATTCCCCAGATGATACATTGGAGACATGCTTACCACAAATATTACCATATTACTAGAAATGTTCACTGTACAATGTACAAGTGTATATACAATACATGTGCTGAACGATTTAGTATATTAATCACAAACACGTTCACTCTATTATCTAACTTTTATTGCAAAGGTAACACAGTTGATGACTGTTGCACAATTTTCATTCATTTTAATCGAGGTTAAACCGAGTTATCTATAGTTTTTATAGCTAGGTTAAACCAAGTTATCTGTGGTTTTTATAGCGTTAGAGTACATCGAACCGATTTAAATTTCAGATTATTGTTAACGAAATTTATGCAACAGAATCAAAAATTTAGTGAGCGTTTAAAATGTTATCGATCACCTTTGACTGCTGCTTTAAATCTTTTAATCGATGCAGTCAAATTTAAGTAAAATATACCGATATTACTGTTTATGCCATGCTTCAAATGTGCACACAAATGTTAATTTCAACCCTACTTTTACGGTAGACAAGAATAACACCTGTCCTAGCTATGGCAATTTATTCATTTTTCTTAAAACTTTTTGTTACTTTTTCTGTGTCTGTTTCCTTTTTTCTTGTGTTTTTGTGTTATCCTATGTTTAACTAACCTAACCTATCCTATCCTAACCTAACCAAACCTAAAAATATATTTTTGTTTTATTTTCCATGCCCAAACCGCAGGCAATCACTGCTAGCCTAGGAGTCGTGAGGAGAAGCTCACTTTCTCATGTCCTTTATTGGAGCAGGGCAGCATCAGGGCATTATCCGATGTAATGACAAATATGCTATTCCCTTGGTTATCATACGTAAATGCATGTTTGATTTATAAAGAAAATAAACGTTCATGCACTTGCTAGAAATGTAGGAAGCTGTCTTTTACATATAAACTGTAGAATCAATTTAAAATAAAGCAGATGGCATCACCTACATGTAGGCCTACACTGCACTTTCTTTACTTTTGGAATACCTCCCGTATATATTTGCGTAAAACATAACAAAAACTATCGTTTTTAATTTGAATTCTACACACGATTTTTCGGCAATGTTCAAAGATAAAATAAGACAGATGTTAGCTGTATAACCAACTAAATGGATAAAATTCCAACAGAATGACGTAAATACTTATAAATATCGACCGACATTGGCAAAAGTTTGGAAATGTTTTGACCATGGTGCATGGTGACTTCACCTGCCATTATGTAAATTGTACAAACTCAGTAAACTAGTATTGTCCACAGGCATTGGCTGGGGTGTGGAGGCAAGGAAATGCATAACTTGTCCTGCTTTAAATACATATTACATATAAAAATATTGAAGATTCACATAGAGAGGGTGGGTTTTTCTACTTGCTCTTTACTGTTTTTTTATTTTCTCGATATTTAAAAAAATGAGGTCAGTGAAATTACCTAGCCCTAAGGGTCGTTGGACCATCCGCATAGTATCCACCTTTCACTTCCCAAATGGAAAGTTGTTTTCATAAATTTTGAATAATATGGCATAGAATAACCCCATTATATTCCCTATAACTATCGTCGATATTAGACTTGCTGTCTTTAATACGCTGTATATTGGACTTAACGTAGGTGGACCAGTATATAAATCATCCTGCAGACCAATTTAATTTCAGAAAATCTGCAGGAATTGCATAGAAATACTATCATTTTTCGAATTGAATTGATCTTTTATTTCGACTAATTTTCTTGGAAAATAATATGCTGCATATTAATCACATGTTTATGTCCAATCTGTCAGATCTGAAATAAAGAGCCACCCAAAGTATAAGTAATGGTGGGGACGTCCATGAATTTAAAAAAAATTCGCCATTTCTAAGTGTTTTTATCCCAATTTGGAAAGTCCATCATATAATGATATCAAATTGAAATCACCAACGATCTAAAGCATTCAATAGACGTCATTCGCTTAATAACTAAAAATTGTTAAATTTAATAACACCTTGTATGCAACTAATACGTTGTTAATTTATGTTTGTTAAAGGTCTAGAAACGTGATCTTGGAGCATTGTTTTCAATTCATTTCTTCAAAAATTAAACTTCTTGTCAACATAGTTGTTTGTTCTAATTTAAGAGCAACCTTGCTCTCCTACACCCTTGGATAAGTTTAATGTTGTGCATATTTCAGCGGTTGCTAATGCCACTCATTATAAATCGTTTTGCAACAATGGTTGTGTAATTTGTCTCTTAAACGACTGGGCAGATATAATTATTATATCGATATCGTTATTTTCTTGGTTATGTAAGCCAGCTATTTTTTTTTCATTTGGTATATTTTGCCCAGCATGGTAATGAGAAGTTTTTATTTTGTTTTTAATTAATGAAACAGTATGAATGATAGATGTTTTACCAATCAATACACTTTAATTCTCAGATTCCCAAGCTTTTTCGTTCAGTACCCAAAAACTGATGATCAGAAGGTCCTTTTTACCCAATTCAGGTAAAATATTCTTTACACTTTCTTAGCAGTATATTCTACACTTTCTTTAGTATTCTACACTTTCTTTAGTATTCTACACTTTCTTAAGAGTATTCTACGCTTTCTTAAGAGCATTGTACATTTTCATAAAAGCACTCCACGCTTTCTTAAGAGTATATTCTGCACTTTCTTAAGAGTACATTCTGCAGTTTTGTAAGAGTGTATTCTGCACTTCCTTAAGAATGTTCTACACTTTCTTGAGAATGTTCTACACTTTCTTGAGAATGTTCTACACTTTCTTGAGTGTTCTACACTTTCTTGAGAGTATTTACGCTTTCTCAAAAGTATTTACACTTTCTCGAAAGTAGTTTAAACTTTTTCGAAAGTAGTTTACACTTTCTTAAATGTTCTACAGTATTTGAGGGATATCGTTACTTAAAAAAAACACACGTACACAACTTTGGGAACTTTACCCAGACTTGGAATGCAGGGCTTTAATTTCTTCAACAGTTTTACTACAACAGTATGAACCTGTCATTATCTCTTGATTGTGCTGTTATGTGTTATACGTATTTTAGAAGGGCAGAAACTCCCAGGTCACTATCCTACTCGAAGGTGGCTTCCCTTAAACGATACGCTCGTAAATTATAAACATAAAAAACGAGACAACTTTCTTGGAAACTTTTTTAAAAAAAGTGCAAGTACGAAAGTACTTTCCCAAACGTTCCGCACGTAGTTAGAGTCGAAGGCCACTCGTGTAAGACCCGGATTAGATGGTCATCAATGCGCCATCTGGGTCAGAACCTGGCACATCCATCACCTTCACACCTTCGAAATTGGGCCATTGCATCTTGGTTACCCAGCATTGTGGCCCTTGTTTTTGCTTGGATTTTTTAGTTTTTTAAGATGTTTTTTCTGTATGTGCATCCCAGGCCCCATCAACATCCAGGTCAGATGCAAATGGCAACTTTTTTTTTCTTCAGGTGTGCTAAGAAATTTCTTCTCGAAACCTTGAACTCGTTTCATCGACCAGATCACATAATGCATTAGTCAAGGGAATGGCATTTTCGGTCATTTCGTCTGTCCCTCCATCTTGAATTTGGACCGTCCAATAAATGAACGTGAATAATTTCTCCGACACCACCTGTACACATTGTGGTGAAAGTTTTCTAGCTTTCTGACTGGACACCTTCAGCCTAGACGAGAATTTAGAACTAGGTTAATGGTAATAATGCCGCATTTTTTTCCCAACCGAATCTTGGCACACACTATATATACAAGCCAGCTTTCGTCCAAATTCACCATTTGCCAGCTTTTGCTGACCGGGAACATTATCATGCAGCTTTCAGCGGTAAGGGAGATATTTTCGTATTAAATTTAGCAAAAACGCACCATATCGGAATCGGCTTAGAACTTCTGACCCCCACACCATCTAAAAAATTGTAGATTACATCATTTCAAGCAAATTTTACCGAATTTTAACTCAAAATTTTATCCTCGAACCACATTTACTCTTAATCTTGACTATTGAAATATTGACAATTTTCGGGTAATTTGGTTGTGATTTAGTTTACCGGTTTTCCCATCCTAAATTATGAAAATTATAAATGGGGTACTTTTTGGTGTTTACCAGCCAAATTACCTTAAAATTGCATCGTTGAGAAGTGTTTCACCTCAACCTTTATTGTGGTATTAAATTAATCACGCATGTTTTGTTATTACCTAAAAAATTAACTGTTAAGAGTCATGCTTCCTGATTACTTGCACAAACTTAACACCTGTTGCTTATGCTTTACTTTGAAATTAGTGATTCATATTGCGATAAATTACTTGTTATTATGATTGTTCAGTTCAACACTATGCTGATGATTTCAGTCATAAATTAACTGCATGGCACGTTTTCGAAAGTGCGAATTTTTTTCTTCTTGAGTTGCAGTGCGCATGCGCATTGCGCACCTTATATCGTCCATTGTCTAGACTGAAAATAGTCGATGTCCTTAATAAATTTAATATAGCAATATCCTGACGGCGTAACATGCATTGTTAATTCTATAACATATGGTGGGAAACAACTATAATCTGACATTATGATTTTACTAGCAAAATTACTCAATTTCACATTGGACCTTGAACTGGTTCACCAGTTATTTAATTATCCTGCAACAAAAATTAGTGAAAATAATAAGTTCTACAATTATTTAACGTAAGCCCACCATTGAACGTGGTGACAATCAATATGATTTTTTTCGTCTGACAATGTTACCAGTGATTAATTACAATGTTCATTTGGAAATTTGTGCAACTCATCGTTTAGCCTTGTCCACACTTAGGTAACGTTTCCTAGGTGTGGACAAGGCTCTAGAAACATGGCTTCTGGAAGCAAATTCCTAACAAGGAAACATGTTTCAGGAAAGATATGGTCTTAAAGGTTTCCTCAAGCATGCTTCCATGCTGGAAATGTGGACCCATTTTAATGTGACCTGTTTCCAGATGCCATGATTCCAGGAAATGTTTTCTAGGTGTGGAAAGATATTGCTTGAATACCTAGGTATTACGTACACCTTATTTGAATTTTGAATGATTTTAGGTATTGGTCGCCATTTTGGTTGGCGTTGCCAGCGCCAGGCCCCAAGGCCTCGATTTCGGGGGTGGCATCCCTGTCCAGTCAGCCCCGTCTCAAGGCAGACCCCTGATCTCAACGACACCCAAGCCTCAAGTGCCCATCATTCGTCACATTAACCGGGTGAACAACGATGGGTCCTACACCTTCGGATACGAGAGTGGAGATGGGTCCTTCAGGGTGGAGACCAAGGGCTTGGACGGAGTCATCAAGGGCAAGTACGGCTACATAGACGAGAATGGGCAGAGGAAGGAAGTCGACTACCTCGCCGGAAGTGAAGTTGGTTACGAACCCAGCGGCCAGGGCATTACGGTGCCCCCTCGACCACCCCCAAGGCCCCCTGGCCAGCAGTTCTTGGACTACGACGACGGTAGCGGCACCACCACTTCTCGTCCAAGACACAGGCAACAGTCCAGACCTGTCCAGCAGTTTGTTCCAGAGCCACAGCCCAGACCAAGGCCCAGGCCCCAGCCAGTACCTCAACCACAGCCACAACCTCAGCACGTCTTTCAACCACAACCTCAGTTCGTGGCACCACCTTCACAGGCCCCAACCCAGGTCTCGTTTCAAGCTATTCCAGTACAGAGTCAAGTTGTTGCCAGACAAGCCCAACCTGTTGCATTTTCTGCCCCAAGCCGACCCCAATCCCAGCATGGACCATCCCCAATTGAAGCTTTCTTGAGAGCTCAACTTCAAGGAGGACAGCAACAAGGTTTCTAAAGAAAACTGAGCTGGACTTCTGAAATTTTCTGAAATTTTTTGAAATTTTTTTGAAATTTTCTGAAATTATTTGAAATTTTGAAGTTTCAGATTAGAGGATGGTGAGGTTCACCAGTGTATTTGAAAACCGAGTAACACCTTACATGTTATATTTTTTTACACACATGACGCTTGTCAGAACTTGCCTAACTTGCAGATTATCAGATAGTGGCTTGGAAGATTCTAAATTCAAATCATTAATTCGAATATTTCAGTTCAGATTAATTGGGAGTTGATTGTGGTTTGAATTTTGAAGAAACAAAATTCTGTCTCATCGTGTTGCTCGTTAGTGCGCTGTCGATTCCGTTAATTTGAACAAGCTCTAGATTTATTAATAGCGAAAACTGAAAAAAAACGTATTCCATGTGGTTGTATTTATTGTATAGTTTTTATACCCTATAACCGTCCGAGAATTGTTATTGCTTCGCAATAAAATGCGTGAAATAAGTGAATGTGAATATTGTTTCATTTTTTACTTGAAACCTAAGTTGAATTATAGGTTGTAATACTCGTATTTAAAAGACACAGCCTCTATACGCAGTGCAAGAAGTCACATAACTGGATTGTTAAAAGGTACAGCCTGTAGTTGTATAATTCGGCATTAAGCAGAATTGAGGTTTATATGCTGGAATTAGTCAATTTCTAGTTTTACAGGTCTACATTATACAGGCGGAATAATTGCAACGGAAAACCTGATCGAAGATTGAGGTTTCTGGAATACTTAAAGTGGGATAATAAGAAATGCTTCACATAATATTACCGTAATCATCAATAACATATTAGCCATTTGAACAGCATTTGAGTTTAAATGCTTCAGTTAATGTTGGGATGGGTATTACAACCATGGCATGATGGTTATCTTCTAATCAAGATGAATGTTTTGCCATATCGCAGTACAGTGCACATTACGGGTACTTGTTTCATGAGTATTTACAAATCTTGAGGCACTGGCCATTAAAATGCCCAGAAAATTTAGTCTGACATACACAGACGTTACAAGGACACAACAATGATAATAAGTATCGAAATACAATGTATTGAATAATTTAACTCGTTGATTTCAGCGTGATGTGGTTAGCATAAAGGTCAGTATTTGCAATGGTTAATAAAAATAAAGCCCAGTTACAGTAGATAGTGATATATCACCCACCCTGTATTTGTGATTAAAGTAATATTGAAATGAAAAGTAGTGATGCCCACAAATCAAACTTGAATTACATAAATTGGCTCTCAAAAATACAAGGGCGCAAAAGGGTGTTCTGCGCAATCTAAACAATTATTGAAAATCATGTTTATTAGTTTTTATATTATTTTCTTTAAATGCCTATATGCAGTATTCTACTTCTTAGCACTTAAGGAACTTGCAAATACCATATAACACATTTAAAATAAAAAAAATTAGGATTTACTATATTTACAAACATACGTGTATTTGTACATTTTCCTAAAATACCTTAAAAAAGTATTGATGTGGCACTGTGTATAAGATTATTTATTTTCTGGGAATTTGGACCATCCTGCCATTAGAAAAATTACTGAAATTTACAAATCGCTCGGATAGCCAAGGCTGTTTGACAAGTAACTTAGTAGTTGCTTGAACATGGAATATTTCAGCTCATTTCTCGACATTTTACCATAATGCGCTCAAAGCTTATAAAAAGTAAAATCAATATCAGATACGGGTTATTGGCGTCCTTTGCCTCCATCCAGGCCGGTCAACTCCTTGAACCCAAGGACCCCGGATATCTAAATTTATTTTTTGTGCAATTTTTCACCTGTTGTGTTGCTGATACGCCTACTTCCTACATGGCAAGTTGCATAAAATTTGACTTTGTATAAATTTCCTCTTTGGTCTGATGCCTTTGGGCCATAGCATGGAGCTGGGTATTAATAAACGAAAGTTACACCTTTGCCCCTGGCAGATCTGAATACACTTTCTTCGAGTAGGAGAACCTGTTGCCAGTTATTTTTGATAGCGGATCTTTCAATAGCCTGGCTCACCTGAATCGAGAAATGTTCATGTGAGTAAGCCTTTTTTGGGCGTTGAAAATCAGAATTTTTTTTAAAGAAAAAACTCTTACTTGGCCCAAGACGACCTGTTGATCTACTTTCCATCCTGTTTTGCATTGTTTTTTGTCTTAGTTGCTTGTTAGTCGAACGCTTCTTATACCTTACACATGAAAGACGTAACATTTCTCCCATCAATATAATTTTTTGTTTCAACTTATTCAAGGGAAATAACAATCTGCGCCTTCCATGACTTATTTAAACGTGCCTTCTATAAATTGCCTTCCTATTTAAGAAGCAAAAAGAGCACGAATATCAATAAAAAATTAGCTACGTTTCATTGTTCAACTAGGAAGTGAACGAGAGTGTGCTTGTTTCCTGGTCTAATTTTCAATCTCATAGAATTTCAATTTTGTGAATGTCGATGCCCTATGCATATCATAATCTGAATTTCAAAGCAAATCGCCGAGCCTAACCGATGCAGTTTACACGTAAATAGTCGTGAATAATTCGTAAGATTATCGTTTGCTTACGTTTTGCAACTTTGTAATTTATCCGGAAAAGAAAGCAGGTTGCAAGTGAAAGCATATACACTATATGGTGTGTTCAGCAGTGCAAAGTTTTGTGCATGTGTTGACACTTGAAGGCTTTTTAATGATAAATTATAAATTTCTCTAAATTTGTTATTATTAAATATATTTTCAATAACATTTGTGAATGGAAGATTATTATTGGATGTGTGTTAGGATTTATTCTCATAATGTATAGTTTTTTTATGTGGTGGAAATGTGGTTGACATGTGATGAAGCCCAACTATCTCGGAAATTGATGGTTCAATTATGGCCTTTCAATGATCTAATCAGTCTAAAACTGTTCTTGAAGATACGTGTACTTGTATTCTGTCAAATTAGTTAGGTGCATCAATTTTGCGTGAGATATACAATGTGATCATAAAGTCCTTCCCTGCATTGACGCTATTTTCGATTCTAGCGGTTCCAGCGCCGCCTGTTGGTACTCCATGTGAAACAAATACATGAAATAAAAATTGTAGTTCCTCTAACATTTAAAAAAATATATTTTTGTAAAAAGGTTAAGACTTCATGATCACCCTGCGTTTACAAAGTTATAATGCGTTATTTGTGGGTTGTACGGGTTATACTTTATGTACCAGCATACAACTGTACGAGTGACAAAACTCTCATGTACAGGTTGTACTACAGTATATTTACTAGCATACAACCGTGCGATAAAACTATATGATAAAAACTTTTAACTTGTGTTTCAGGATATTTTTTTTAATTGGAGATATTTTGTGGAAAATGTGTGCCACTAATGCAAATAGGAGAGCTGAGAGTTTAGTTAAAAATCGATTAATTTGCGAAATTGCGAAGTTACCTTTAATTGGACTTCTATGTAAAATTTTTGTAACAGGGAAGTGGAGTTTCAAGAACTCTTAATATAGATCTGTAATTGTTTCTCATTATTTGCGGGGTACCGGTATTTGATGGGACAGTTATCGAGTTGCTTATATTGTTAGTTTATGAATCATTTGTAAACTAGTCAGTCTCGTTAAACATAAAACTAGTGCCCTCTAGTGCACAAGTTTGTCAACTTTATTGTCCAAGGCTAGACTCGATGATTGCTACAATGTGCTTAAATTCGAAACATACAGTGCACATGTATTATTCATATTGTATCAAATGCACAGTAAAAGCAATTACAATGCATTAACTTATTTTCGTACAATAGTAAAACGTCAGGTGGTTTCAACACACAAAGTTAATGCAACATCATTTTCACATTTTTTCACATTTGTTCATAGAAGATTATACAACTCCAACTTAAACTTTTCTGATTTTAAATATAATCATCATTGTGATCAGCATGGGTCATAGGGTTGAAAACATGTTGGAATATCAAGCTGCAAATTGGGCAGCTCTGAGAAAGCCATCCTCGCCCTTCAAGATTTCAGGTTTCGAGACAGTTATGCCGACTTGTGTTTCAGGATATTCTGGTTTGTTATTTGAGCATTCACGGTGAATACAGATTAGCGTTGAAAATAAAAATGTGGCTTTTGTGGCAGTTAGTTTTACGTGCTATGGAGCTCTTCCCAAGTCCGTTATACAGTGTTGTCCTAGAGACCCTTATTTTCCTTAACGAGAACATTCCTGCACTGTGTCCAGCCATTGGTCGGTGAAAAATAACTGGGTCAAAATGCAGCTCAGGTATGCCCAGGGCTTGCCCCGCCCCAGTCTACCTGATCTTAGGGCAGTTGGTCTCAACGTCCTTGCCCTAAATTTCACGAATGTGGTGTGTACATCTCAAGGACGCCAGGTGTAGCTGTGCACGAAAAAGTGGAGGCATAAAAGATCGAAAAATGCGCAATAAATTAAACTGAAAACAGTCTTTAATGGTGGAGGGTGAGGGTGACTTGGGCCAATTTATTGTCTTTCCTAAAGCACAGTCTCCACTTTATCCACTTCCCACATGTAATGGCAATGCACTTAGAAATGCATTATAAGACATGCATTGGAAAATACATTTCAAAATGATGTAGATTGAGACAAATTCAGTTTCAAAATGTATTCACAAATACACTTGAAAATGCATTTCCGAATGCATTTTAAAATGTGTTTTTAGCGCTTTGTTATGCATTATAGAATGCATATTGCAATGTGTAATGTGTGTTGAATAATATATTGTGTAATGCATAGTGTGATCAATTCAGTTAGCATTGAAAAATGTATTTTACAATTTGTATTCCTTGCACTGTCAAATGTCAAAAGCTTCGCGATATTTCATAATTTCAAGGTTTAAAAAAATCCCAATTCTGAATTTAAAAAACATCTAAAATATTCAATAAATAAATAAGAACTGGCAGTGAATTAAAGTTTAAAATTCTAAAATACGCCAATTTCATTCAATTCAATGTAGCGCACATGACTTTTGTAAGTACAGTATGTAGTTTCGAACGCATTGTGAATTGTAAAATGTATGCACAACAAATGCATATGACAACAAATGCACAGCTTGAAGTATGTTTTTACTGAAAAAAAAATTGATAGCTCAGTCAGTGTGAATTTAGGCGAGTCCAACATGTCCTTTCAAGATACATGTACTGCTTTATGCAGTTTTTTCCCCTCGAATTCAAACGAGTTTGTTGTTAATTTTAATACGCTTCTGACGAGGTCGTACAATTAGGCATAATAAAACCCAGATAAAAATCCGTATGCTAACATAAATTATCAATTTATGCTGAAATTGCTGCTGCTAGCGGCCTGCCTCTGGTATACCCAAAGAGGCGATATGGGGTTGACATTAAATTACTTTTTGGACAAGATTATTTTTGTCTGTGGAATTCGAGCATATATTACCAACCTTGGGAAACGACACACACTGGGTTCCCACACGTTGGTGGAATCAGTTGACCGTCAGGAAGTTTGTGATATTTGACCAATGAACATGAGATATGACCAGCAACCCAGCTTACGTATGATTAACACCACCATTTTTAGTCAAATTTTTTACTGTTTCAATTACTGTTTATGATGTTGCTTGAGAATGAAGGCAGGACTGTTAACATCACTGGTTAAATTGTGGCTTTCTGGTCAGTAATCTCGGTGAGATCAGACTACACCTGTACATATAACTTATTAATATAATTGACGATTCTGACCAAATTGTAGACCCTTTTGACAAGTCAAAGCTCAAACATAACAGGTTAGAAGATCACAGATCCACAGGAATCAGTTGGGTTACTAATTTTAGTAGAAATTGGTTGTACCTCGGATTATGCCCTGCTGCTGCTCTTCTCCAACAAAGAATATGAGAAAGTAGGCTTCTCCTAATGGCTCGTTGGCTGGCAGTGATTGCAGTTAAATCAATAAATTGCGTTTTAACAGTAGATTGGCCAAGGATAAGTTATACTAAACACGAAAAAACAAAACAGAAAAAAGCAACTATAGAAATTACACTTTTAGGTTTGTTTAGGTTTTTATAGCTTGTAACTTCAGATAAGGTTAGGATAAACTCACAAAAGAGAAAAAAAATAAAATAAAGTGATAAATCTTGATAAGTTTGAACATATGTCATACTATTAGAAAAATAGAGTTGAAATACAGTATGCATATTTTGTACACATTTGGGGCAGGGCATATTCCGTAGTTTATCCAAACGATTTAAAGAAAATTCAACATGCAAGTGCCAATAAGAAATACTTAACAATGAAAGGGTATCCTTTCTTTTGTCTCATCCGATGACCTGAATCTTACGTGTAAAAAAACTGACAATAAGTTTTTTCATTCAGCATTTTTTATTGGTTAGTAATTAATACAGTCACAAAATATGAGAAGTTTAAGGCAAGCTTTTTTAAAAGCCATTCCCTTGATGTGCTGTGAAGTTGATTGGAGTATCGCAAAATCTACAAGGTTCGATTCCATCCCTCTTTTGCCAGTGTCTGGACGTGATATAAAAACAAAACAATTTTAAGCTTACCTCCATGTCTACGTTCCACATTTAATCACAGAGTTTATTTTTTTTTTAATGTAGTCTTAAAGGAATGGAATGATCGTAGAAAAGCAAGAAACGTTTGAATATTTGGAAATCCAAGATGGATAAATTAATAATGCACCAACAAGTCACATTCAGTACAGGACATTGAACATTATGTCCTAGTATTTTGTTTATAAAATTTCCCATGTAACTTATGTGATTTTACGTTATCCATATGTACACACTGTATAGGCAGAATGTTTTAGTGTTGCTGGTATTCTTTGCTTAAAATGAACAAGAATCCAATTGTTTTTCAATTCACCAATAATGATTGAAGTTTAATCTTACCTTAATGAGAATAAGCATAGCCGAAGGAGTATGGGTAGTAATTATATTGCGTTGCAACACGACCATATGTACCATAGTAGGGAATGGTTGGGTTAACAGTATATGCAAAATTTGCACCCAGTCTTTGGGATGTTACAGCTGTAGGTCCATAGTTATACAAATAGTATGGCAGTGGCACATACGCTGTTACAACGGCCAAGATAACACACAGTAAAACCTGAAATAGATATTGTAAAAAAGTGTGTTACATCAAACTCCACTAACAGGTATCGATTATTAAAGATGATTATAAGTAGAGATTTAGTGCACTTATCTATAGCATCTATTAAGTGGATGAACAAATTTCGAGCCATGAGTTTCAAGGGTTGATGCAAGCCAGATAAACGTTAATTGCCCCAAATGGGAAGTTGAAAATCTCATACAATTTCTCACACAAGAGGATGAAAATCATAATGCATGTAGCGTTTTAGAATTTAGAATGTTTAGCTATAATTTCAAGCGAATTAAGGCGTGTTTACTACATGTGGTGTAGCATTAACCAGTTTAATTAAGCGTTTTACCAAATATGATTTGTGGTCAATTCAGTTTGGATGTTTAATTATTGAATTTCGGAAGTCTAAACACTTGATAAATCAGGTATTGATTGCTGTATTCGAGTGTGACCATAAATAATCAACACTCATTAAGCAAATGTGCTATCAGCCAAAATGAAAAGCCCTAGGCTTTAAATATCCTCATACATGTGCAACGAGATTGTTAAGGTTGATATAGCAAATTTTCATTGGGTTCTTTTAACTTTTTCGGTTACCATTCATTTGAATATGTTCTAAAATGTGATTTAACTTAATGGTCTTATAATTTATCGTACAGCATTCAATACTGCATTTTTTTCACAGTGTTTTAATGCAAGGAATTACTGTACAATACAAGTAATTACTGCACAATACAAGTAATGGCTGCACAATACAAATAATTGCTGCACAATACAAGTAATTGCTGCACAATACAAGTAATTGTTGCACAATACAAGTAATTGCTGCACACTACAAGTAATTGCTGCACAATACAAGTAATTTCTTCACAGTACAAGCAATTAGTGCACAGTATGCAATACAAGAGATAAGTTAAATAACTTACGAGCTGTTTCAACATGATGGTGGCTTGTTGTGGTTTAAAATGGCAGGTTTTGGCACACTCTGATACATGTATTTATTACACTTTTGCGAAAACTAAACAAATAACTTATCACGCCATTCCCTTATATATATTTATATAAATCCTGATTAATTATAACCTTGACTTTCACTGATTCGTATCACGCGTTGCGACCATTCGCCCATCTGTTTTCGACCCACAAAATCCCAAAAGTTTAAAAAAAACTACGTACAATGTATTGTAAACTTCACTGGGTGTTGGTGAAATAAATCTAATTCGGAAGCAGCAGCACGTAAACGGGCATATAATGGTCAAAAGCCAACTTTGTAAACCGTTAATTTTTGATATTAATTAATACAGAGCTGATTTATCTATTTTGATAAATGCAGGAATTTCCCATTTTAATCCCACCCTGATATCATGTGGAGTTAGAGAGGAAAATATTGCGTAGGGCGTCAGACGTTGCAGTTTATTCAAATGCAAATCCACAACAACTTGATATTTTGTTTTCATTTCAATTTATGCTGGTCACGTCTATGTGGTAACTGCGCAGTTAACTTTTGATACTTTGATAGACAGATTATAACTTTACAAAACAATATTATGCGAATGATTTCGAAATCATCAAGATTTGTTAATATCACTGCAAACTTTCTACATGCATGTCCAAATCAATGAAATGTATTCAAAATATAGTTGAACTTACGATTTTAATTATGTAACTGAATCTATAATGAAATCTATGAAACATTAAAACATACATAATAAATTACATAAAAATGAAATCTACGGAAATCTACAAGTAATCTAAAAACGATTATAGTTTGGCATAGGCTTTCAATTATGTAACTGGAGAAAATCCATCAAATCAATTCATAACCTCTACCAATGCAATCTAAAAAATATAGTTGGGCATCAACTTTTAATTTGTAATTGAAGAACATCTGAGAAATGAGTCTAACTATATGCACTTTCTAAGTTTCATCAAACGTTACGAATCCCAAAACCAAAGTTTCATGTAAATTAGTGGTTGTCAATATTTAAATCCCAATGTTAACAATATTCTATTATTGTGTATACATGTAGCTTTTAGCAACTTTAAAATGTTTAACGAACATCGTATTTTAAAAGTTTAAACTTGATCAACAAGTTAACTTAAACACACCTACTTAAATAACACATGGGCTATATTAACACAGGTTGAACATATTATACACTTCAGAAATTTTTCTCATATCCATTGGGAATTCCACTGCTAAATATTTGTGCACTTTTTAAATTTGCCACAGTTTATTTCAAACTCTTTGTATTCTCCATAAAGAGGCGCCACCTAACATTTTTAGAGTGAACTCTTGTTTGATTACCAGCTGTAAGTGGTTTAGATAGAGCTATAATAAAACGCACCTGCTAAGGAAGTTATAGCCTTTCTCAATCTTGAAAAATACACCTCACGAAATTGCACAGCTTCTTACTGAGGGGACAATAGGATTATTTTCGAGCAATTGCAAACATATCCATCTGATGGTCAGTCATAAAAAAATGACTATTCATGCTAGGTTAACAAACAGTATCTGAATAGGATTAAAAAACTTATTTTGCTTAGATGTAAGACAGTAGTTTCTTTTTCATAAATATAATCGAAATAAAATTCAAAGTATACCGTACCTCCAACCTGTAACCATTTCTCTATTTGGTCTTGAATGTCACCACATGCGCATTTTTTCCATGACCCCTTGTTGGGGGGCAAGGACACCCTATTGATATGATCGAGGCTGGTACTCCAAAATGGTGTTGGAGGAAAATTGAAATGATTTGATTGATGTAATGACCAAATGGCATAATGCATAATTTTAAGTAAACGAATTTGAGTTATCATCAGATGTAATATTTATTTTCAATTCATTAACTTTGCAGCTTTTAGGGGTTGATTAATACATGAATTCACATGAAAACGAGCAAAATTGCATTTTTGGAATGAATTTAGCAACAGATGGGGAAAAGGGTAGATGAGGGTTGAACATAGGTAATACTTACACATTCCCTGAGTCAACACTTTTAAAAGTAAACAGTTAAATTACATCACTTAGTATGTTATTTAAGCTTATGTTACTTTGTACTTATAAAATGGTTGCAAATCATTTGTAGGTTGTGTCCCCTTTAAGCATACCGGTGTATTTTCATCAATAAGACATTCCCACATCCACCCCACCACCATGAACAATAAATTGATAAAACCATTTTACAAGAAGATTCAGGACCACATTATATTAATTCACTCCATATATTTTAAATTGAGAATCTGCCCAATTCAATCAAATTTATCTACCTTAATAAGATAAATTCCACCATCTGCCCCATCACCATGAATAGCAAATTGATAGAACCAGTTTTATCATAATATTTACAACCAGATTTAATTAAATCACTCAATATCGTAACACACTATTAAGATACTTTTGAGTAATAGTTTTCATTTCTATTCTTTAAATTGAGAATCTGCCCAATTTGTTAAATCAAAACACTATAAATTGAATTTCTCAGGCTTTTTTTCGATTGATTATTGCAGTGTACTATTTTAGCATGATCATAGTTACATGCTGAACTCAGTGATAATAATTTACGTTTGCATACTTCTGTGGCTGAAAATTGATATTTCGATTTAAGATGAAAACTGAGCAACTTCAATGAATTTCAAACATATTTCCCCTAAATTTTATTTAACTCAATGACATATCTGTTATCAGCGATTAGTTAAGATATGCATGATGCGTCTAAAATATAATCTAATCCGGTATTTAATTAATGTGTTCGCTTTAAATCGTCAGATAAAATCGTTGACTGAAGGACATGGTATTTAAATGCATACTTACCAAGGTTATCCACAAAATAAAACCTTCACGATCGTTCTGTAAAAAACGAGAAAATGGAGCATTTTTATCTTAATATCTAGGACCATAACGCTCATATTATAGGTATTTGAAAATTAAAGAATTTTTTATAATAAATGTAATAAGACAGCATGCTGCTCGGCATATGATTGCAAGTGATTCTATACAAAAAGTATTAAAGTTACACAACAGTGTTTATATGCAACTCACATTTACCACCAAGAGAACGAAAGTGATTCAGAAAGGTGATTCATACATGTACATGTTTGTAGACCCTGGAAATGGGCCAATTTTTTGTCGTTATTTTCCCCCTCCCTAATTACACTACAATTAATAAGCCACAGGGCAAATCTGATTTTTCCATCGATTCTATTAGTTAAGCAATAAGGTGGAGTCGTGAATCATTAGTTTGTAATTTTGTTTTCATTTAATTGAAAGTGTCCTTTGATCAACGATATGTAATGAGTCATCAGGTGTAATTGAAAAACAGTAAGTGTGCGGGTCACCATGCACGCTTAAATTCAATTTTACAGGATGTCCAAACGTTCTTTCGTTTAATTAATGGTCTGTGTTGTAATTCTAGATACATGTTTTAATTCTAATTTGACGTTAATCTTACATGCATTTAAATGCATTGTGCAATATATTATTTGCTACGTAAATTATGCCCAATATAACTTTATAATAAACGATGCTTTATCGTTTTACATCGATAAATAAACCCGATTAAGTTTATTTACCATATGTATTTATAAAATATGTCCCAGTCCAGGATAGATGCTTTCTCTGAAAATTTGATAACAATTTGTCACTTTTTATCTTTTCTTGGAACTAATTCTTGGTGACCTTAAATTCATTTCCTGAAAATTGCAATGTGTTACTATTAATTTTCAGTTCCTGGGAACAACTATTGTTTATTTTATTGTAATTACATGTATATCGAGTTGAACATGATTATTGCATATTAATGTTGTGTACTCGTAATTTCTGCGGTATAAAAAATGACTCGATTAATATTCATGTCACGCCATGCTGGGGGTGTCATTTTAGTATTCTGGCTTGTATTCACTTAATGAAACCTTTTTAAAGGCAATATCTAAAAATAAGAAAGTATAAGTTCAGTGCACTGGGATTTCTCTTCTAAATGGACATTGTAAAATTTTTTTTATCTTTTTTGTTTTTATAGATTTAAGAGCTGGGGTTGCCCTGCTGACTACGTGTCTGTAACTTTTTTATAACTTAAGACATCAAATATGCACTATTAAGAGCCATTGTATTATTACACACAGTGTAAGTCAAAAGCGAAGTATTTCAATGTTGAGAAGGGGAATACAGGGAACCCAAGGGCCAAAAATTGTATGACATTCAGTTTATTATTTCGTTATTAATTGACCTCACATACCAACTGACCCAAATTCAGAGGGATTTGTTTGATAAATTGGCTTTATAAGAAATTTTTCTGATATGTACCAGCCTAATTTTGCCATGAAAATGTACACGTTTTAATGTTGTCTTTTGAGTAGTGCAATTAATTAATGCTTAAATTGCTAACTGCTCTATTTTGGGTTGGTCACGTTTCTGGCATTCCTCTTTTATAAAACACCTTGACTGACTTGGATTTTTACTGATACTTTCTTTAGACTTAATTTGATTATTACTGCTACACTTTCTGGAAATAACCAAATCTATGCAGTGAGAAAACGTCTAGTAGCTCAACTTCAACCCACATATAAGTACAGTACGTGAAGCATATGGCGTGTCCACCCTTTATTAAAATAATTAAATTAAATAAGTGGCGCTATTTTATTTTAAAAATCTGGGCTTGCTGGCACCATTTTGAATTAGTTATTTTGAAGGTGAGCTGGCCTTAACAACGACATAAAAAACACACTCCTAAGTAGTCGGTGTTTGGCTGAACGTGTAAAATAGTTTGGCGATTAGATGCTTTTTGGATATGTATTACTTGTCAGGCTTTATCTTAAGTTATGAATGTGGTTTCTGAAGGTCTTTTTATTGCATGTCAGAAGAACTATTTAAGCATTTTAACCCCTGTTCAGTCGTAATTCACAAAATGTTGGGTTTTGCTGGCGTATGGCAAAATCTGCCATATTTATGGATATAGCTTATTAAGGCTTCTTAATGTGCTTAGTGGTAACTATTTATGATTTACTTTATTGCTCCATGGGTGGAGCCAATTATAGTATCATTATGATGACGAATCTCTCCAAAAATATTTAATGAGTTCATTTCTACATTCAAAAATGTATCTGGAAGCTTTGTATCAAATTCCATCGTACATGTCCTTTCAATGTGCTTTACATGTATGGTTTTTCCAAAAGCGTCATTTTAAAGTCACATTATCACATTCTAAAGATATGGATTTTGGAAATGAATTGACATATTCAAAACAGTAATTTCGTTATCAGCATGAATTTTCGTTATCAGCATGGACATCATTGAATCTTGGGGAGGAAATCATGAAATTTGAAATAAAAATTCAATTTTCAGGGAAAATCAGGGAATTTTAATTGGGTTGACTGGACTATTTCTTCTGAGAACCAGAAAAAATGATTAAAGTAAGGAAGATGCAAAAATTACTTGATTTCATGACCGAGCAAGCAAATGATTGAAAAATCATGAACTATGGAGAAAATCACAAAATATTTTTTTTGCATTAGAAACTTATCTGTATTGATTAAATGATAATGTTCATCAATTTGATGTTTTGTTAGTATCATATTGTTAAACATGCAGTAAATATCCTGCATTTCATAACAGATACGTTGATCAATAAAACGACATCAGATAAATTCAAGGTAACGTGACTTGGAAATCAGGGAAATACATGTATCATGGAAATAAAAAAATTGCTTTTTGGTTAAACTTCGTGCAACTTACTTATAAACGTAAATCTGTTTACTGCTTATACCAAGAAGCTAAAGGGCTTGAAAACTTCATGAATATTGTTGATGCATTTTTAAATTTACAGAATCTAATTTTTAACGATGACGAAACCACCACATATTACTCATGATAGTGACGTTTGTTGTTCAATACGTTTCGATTTTAATCTTAAAAATACAACACTTCTTGGGTATTGAGTAATGTTTAAACAAATCTACTAAATGGTTTTCAACGTAGCTTAGCAACTATGCAATTTGCGGACTCTATGACGCCATTTCTGTCATAAACATTTCCGAATTGCCAGACTAGAGACGTCATAGAATCAAGTTTACCTTAACTGATTGAGATAGAATCGCCTGTGGTTAACCATTCCCATACAAATTACGTATTTCCAATACGAGGTTCGATACCCATGCGCTGGCCTCCTGACATTCCTATCTTATGTTCACCCATTCTTTCCACATGCCCACATGACCACTTTCGTAGAATGTTCTCGCAATTAACTTTCATTAACATACGTTTGACGTTTGTTACTACAACTGCATTTTGATAACTAGAATAGAAAAAAGGATATGTTATAGACGGATGTCTGAAACGATAATTAGCAAGGACTGCCAGCTGGAATTGGTATGGGATAACCTTGTATGCTTGTAGATACCATGCATGCAGCTCTCATATAAAAACTAATAGGTCATAAACATTGTCCTAAATGAACGTGAAATTATTTTTATATCGATAAGCAGTGCCGGACAATCAACTGTATTTAATAAGGCGATCAATTAGTTTCTTAGTGCATTTGGGCCCCACCAATCATCATAAATGGCGGTATTTTCCAAAATATTTCCTGTATGGTTTTCTTGTAAACATATTTCATAGTTTACAAGGAATGTCAACTTCACAATCCAACTACCTCAGTTAAAGTTTGAAATAGGCTTTAACCTAGCTAGAAACTGAATCTTGACAATTACTTGAAAAAGTTGTAAATTGTTGGCAAGGATGTTTGTACTATGATGTCTGCTAGTCTTAACTTGCATAGGCTTTTGGGAGGTGTTTCTTCTTGTGAACATATTTCATAGTTTATCAGGGATGCCAAATTCACAATCTAACTACCTCAGTTAAAACTTGAAATAGGGTTTAACCTTGCTGAGCACTGAACCATGACAATTACTATAAAAAGTTGAAAAGTTTGGGCAAGGAAGTTGCTACTACAGAATCTACTTACTTATGCTAGTTTCAGCATGCTTGGAGGTTTGAAAAGTGGTCTTAAGTTCCTTCAAAGTGCCATGTCTTGCATGATCTAATTTATGAGATGCTCTGTTACAATGTGTTTTCTACACACTCTGGTATACGCCCTGTAGCGTTACATGCCGAATAACCCATTCCTTCCTTGTTAACTTAGCTTCGCAATAATCAATGTCAAGAAAAGTATTAAGAAAGGTACTAAAGAAAATTTATGCTGCTAAAAAGCAGCACGTATTCGTGTGGCTCTGGGCATTCAAGGCAGTTCGAAGGTTGTGCTGTCTCTTTAAACTGATATTTTAATTAATGCAATTATTATATTGAAGCCATGCATGCAGGTCGTTTTCTACGGATAATTTATCGTTAATTAACAAAATGTTGTGGAATATGTTACGTTTTTGAATGCAATTAAGATTATTTATATACTTATAATTCCCATTCATAATTATGTCACAATGATGAATTTTGTAAACCAATAGAATATAGAATATGGTAAATGAAGTCATTAATTGTATTAAACTTAATTAGATTAAATTTATCGAAAAATATTCTCATACATATTATTCTTCAGTACACGAACTACGTGTTGTGTTTGGATATGGTATACTTTATTCCCTGCTAAAAATGTGTCAAAAATATGTATATTTAAACACAACTTGTCAGGTAGACAAGAATGACACCTGTCCTAGGTGACGCAATGTATACTTTTATGTCTTTAGTCTTTTTTTAACTTTTTCGTATATTTTTTTTTTTGGTGTTCTTTTCGGTTTGTGCATAAAGTGACCTAACTAACCTAACAACGGAATTTATTTATTTAGCTTCTCATTCATCAGGCAATCACTGCCAGCTTACGAACCGTTAGGAGAAGCCCAATTTCGTAAAGTGTATATGGCGGAGAGACAGCAGCAGCGAATATTGTATAGACTGTAGCACAGCCTTCTGTTTACATAACCATGCAAGGGTATATCTTGACAATTAAGATTTAATTGATACTTTTCAAAACATGTTGTTTTCACAAATAATTTGAATGGTGTGATGGCGTGCAAATATAGAGAATATAAGTTTCAATTTCCCTTGCTTGCTTTAATTTCGTTTGATAAGCTGCAGTATAACTTACTGTAAAGCACGAAGTATACTCCCATCTGTGACATTTTTATTATTTCGGGGAAAGATAAATTTGAAAAAGTTGATACTTTGTGTTAGAATCTTAATTTTATCTTTCGTGGTTTCACATGTCCAACCACAATTGATTTAAATGTACTTTTGGTTTTGTTGAATTATGATTACTATATTATACTGAACCACATTGCAATAGGAAAGTATTTGAATTGAGTTTAATTGAATCTATTTTCAGTTAAATGGGACTGACTGTTAGTGTGACACAATGACGCGTGGGGTATTATAACTCACCCTGAGATTACTTTCTTTGAAAATATTGGTAAACTAATTATTTGGAGCAGGTATGTTTTTTTCCCAAAAAAATATACGTATAAAACCCGCTGCCAGCTATTAATTTGTTATTGAACATGTTTTTCTGTATCTGAAGCGAGAACAACATAATTAACGTGAGAATTGAAATCTATATTGTCATCTTAATTCTACCCTTTATTAAAGGCACACCTTCTTCTATTTACGAGGATTTTAAATCAAATTGGTCAGTTTATAGTCATCTGGACAGCTGTTTTCATCAGATATTGACCAGCGCGATGTATTTGGGCTGACCTACCATTTACATGTACATTATAATTATTCCACCAAGATGGCCATATTTTCTTTTTAACTCTCCCTGTTTTGACCTTAATGCTTCACCTCCAATTTGCCCCAATTAGGATAAAAATCCAGAAAAAATATAAAAAATGAGCGAGCGTGCATTTTCCAAGGATGTATTTTTTATTTTTCACTCCAGTAACTGCAATAATATAAATCCTCGGGCTATTTTCAAATTCCATACGTTGTAATTATAATGTCAATGTGTAGGGTATTACGAAGTTTTGTATGGGCTAATATATACATGTAAATTATTGAGAACTTTGCAGGACATGTATTATCCTTCATGTATATAAATATAAAATAATTTTATGCACATTTACAAATGAATGTGTTCTAGTAGTTGTCAATGTAGGGTGATACAAAAATTCTGAGCGATTTCAACATTGATTTAATTGACCACCCAATAAAATGATACTGTATTTTTAAGTACACGTACTCACATAAGGTGATTTTAAGATATTTCAATACTGTTTTTAGTGATGACGATGTTGATTTATGCAAAAACTTGACCAGAAGTGAATGTTGATATACCTTTATGCTAAATCTAGTTTAAATAAATATGGCTGAGATATGATTTTTCATTGAAAACGTCCTCACCGAGCCTACATGTAAGCTAATTTAAATACCAGTAGGAGACATACGTATGCATCCATTGAGAAATATGATGACTGGGCGGTCATTCGTTGTAATCGGGGAAAAACCAAGTGAAACTGGACATGCTGACTTTAACCTTAAATGTTTTTACAAGATTTTCTAAGTAGTTAACCTCCCGTTGTGGCACTATGCCTACACTACACCTTTCGATTTTCAGAAAACTGTAGATGGATATCGAATTAAACGTTTTATATTGTTTTCAACCTGGCTCTGCAGTATCGGATATTTGCATTTTTTTGGGTGTTGCGTGCACTCTCTAGTACATGGAAGCCAAAAACAAAAAAAAATCACTAGTTGGCCTTTCACTCTACCTGCATTTGGCATTGTGCTCGAAATTCACGAAGGAATGAACCATGTGCCCAGAAAGGAGGTAGCTGAATGGCTACTTTTTCAATCTAATTGTTTTTTCAAAAGCTGATTATTGGTAAATCGACGTTATCTGCCAATTGTGCGTAGTTGAAACGTCACGGTGGCGACGTAATTTTCTTCTGAAACGGAAGTGATTTCTTGGACGCTGAGATCAAGAATAACAGTTTTCTCAGCCTTAAATATAGTTTCCGATCAGAGTTTCTCCCAGAAGCATTTTAGAGTTGTGTTACTGGTAGTTGTGTTCTCATCTGGCAGTCTTCGTTCAAACTAAACATGAAGTTGATGGTAAGCTCAACCCTGACAATGGGTTAATTTCTTAGTCCTTTTTCAACAGTATAGACAGGGAAGGAGTTGACAATTATCTAGTTTTGAGTTTTTAATGTTTTAAAAATTTATGTATTTGGAATTTTGGTCGAATTTACAAATTGGGTCTTGTCACAAATTATTCGTCAGTCCTCAAGAATTGGGCAATTCGTCGTTCTATAGGATGATATTAAGATGTTTGTAAATGTTGAACAATTTCAAACAAAGCTTGCTTTAACTTTAATTCAGTTATCCATTACTTGAAAATGAATTTTATAAGAATTTGAATTTGTCATGAATTCGTTCATGTTTGCAAATGCGTTCTACCTCGTGAAGTAAAGCACTTAACATTGATATGAACAATACATGTATAACAGCAATGTTTAATGAAACAGGAATTTCTTACGGAGAGTAAATACCACTTATATTAATATGATCAAGAATAAATAAGAATAAATTCCTTCATTTGATACATTAGTTTCAATTACATGTATATCAGTGTTCATTACTTTGTAATTTAACTAATATTTTTTTAAAATGTTCAACATTTGTTGATATCAGTCATGACGATGAAATTTCTGCCTGCAGTCTAGCACAAACTGTACTGTGAATCAAACTGCTAATTAGTTATAATTTGTTTTGACACAAATGTCTTTAACATAGTTAGAAAGCTTTTGTGCTAGGGCATCGAGTATTGCAATTGCATTATTGGAACTTAATTGTGATTATGATTTTGGGTAGTGGACAAATTACTGTACTAAACATATTCAATCGTGCATTCAAATCACTACTTATTATAAGTAAGTGAACTCCATGTGGTAGGGAGTGTAAGCCATTCTTAATTGTTTTCTTGGATTCTACAGTAAATTTATGTCGAATTCTTAATTTTTTTAGCAGGTTATTTTCGCAAAAAAACAGAACTTTTTCTAACATTCCACAGTAAATTCTATTATGTTTCGGAATTTTAATTTGCCTATGATTCCCAATTAAATTGGGTTGATGGATCACATCTCCCTACCACATAATATTCACTTAATAATCGTAGGTTACTGAGTTGCGCTGATTTGAGTTAAGTGTTCAATGTTGAATGTTGGTTCAGGAGCTAATGTACGTTCCTGGAAGCTAGCGGCATAACAATATTTTTTTAACAAAATTTAGATTCTTGTGTTGGGGACACTGGTGGCAGTGGTCAGCTCTGTGCCCGCAGGGCTGATTCCATATCGCGTGCACCTCGACTCGATAGAGGACACCGTTGACGATGCCCTGGATCGCATGAGCGCACCCCTCGATGTTGACCACGACGAAGTTCTGGTTAAGGACAACAGAGGTGTTGTCCACAAGGTGGACCGTGACGAGAAATTGGTTGCGGACAAGCGTGGCGTTGTCCACAAGCTGGACGCTGATGAGACCCTGGTGGAAGACGCCGTGGGCCGTGTCCACAAGGTTGACCACGACGACGTCCTGGTGCAAGACGCCAGGGGGGTTGTCCATAAAGCTGACACCGACGATGTCATTGTGACCGATGGTGTTGGCGCTGTCCATGCCGTTGACCACGACGAGAAGCTGGTCCAGGACTCCAGAGGCGTCGTCCACAAGCTAGACGCTGATGAGGCCCTTGTTGAAGATGGTGTTGGAGGAGTCCACAAGGTCGAGGCCGATGAGAAGTTGGTGCAGGATGCCAGAGGTGTTGTCCACAAGGTGGAAGTCGATGATGTCCTCGTCCAAGACGCTGTCGGAGGAGTCCACAAGGTCGACGTCGATGACAATGACAAGCTGGTCCAGGACACCAGAGGCGTCATACATTCTGTGGACGACGATGAAGCCCTTGTCCAAGACAGTGCTGGTCGTGTCCACAAGGTCGAGCACGATGAGAAGTTGGTCCAAGACGCCAGAGGTCTGGTGCACAAGCTGGACAACGATGAGATCCTTGTCCAGGACGAAGTTGGGGTTGTCCACAAGCTGGAAGCTGACGAAAAGCTGGTCGCCGTTGGCCAAGGTAGAGTTTACAAAGTTGATCATGACGAATATCTGGTAAAAGACCATGCAGGGTTTGTCCACAAGTTGGATGCTGATGACAGACTGGTATCCGACGACCAAGGACGAGTGTACAAGCTCGATCATGACGAATTCCTTGTAAGAGACAGTGCAGGGCTTGTCCGTAAAGTCGATCACGATGACCTTTTCGACCCCGACGACGACGAACGCCTTTACCTGACCCACACCAGGGTTCCTACCACGCCTGTTGAAGTAATTCCCTTCCAAGCACCTGTCCAAGTACCAGTACCGAAACCCGGACAGTACAGAGTTCCCTACGTGGGGCTCCCAGCCACCTACCCCCTGGCGCCAGTGGTCACCCACAAGGTGCAGCTCCAAGGCCCAACTAAAAGCCTCAGATCTTACCTTCCTGTAGGTCCAACTGTCACTAAGTCTGTCACTGTCCAGAAGCCAGTGGTGGTGGTGGTTCCCAAAACCAAACCGACTGTCACCAAGGCAGCTGCAGAAAAACACGAGGATGCTGTCGAGAAACATGAAGACGCTGTCGAAGATGCTGTGGACAAGATCGATGACGCCAAAGACAAGCTCGAAGACACCATCAAGGATGCTAAAGAGAAAATTGATGAACGCAAGGAAGATTCACCTCCCAAAAGAGCTGCCCCTGCTAAGGCACCTCGCCTGTAAGGGACATGCTTGAACCCATTCCCAAACTGTAGAATTCCTAAGATTTTTTTCCCTTCATGTTTTCCTTTTATTTTATCTGGTCATTATTAGAAGCAAACTGCTAAATCTTTCTCTAGCTCTCTATGGGTTGTCCTACTACGAACTTATCCAGGGTTCCCTCAGACCTGGAAAACTAGGAAAAACTGAAAAAAACTGAAATTGTCAGAGAAATTGGAAAGGCCTGGAAAAGTCAAGAAAATGATCTTTTTTCAAAAAAAGTTAGGGAAAATTTATTTTCTGCGAAAAATGTTAGGGAAATGCAACGAATCAATAACACTATCTACATACATGTAGCTAGTTATTCTGTGGAAGAATTTAATAAAAATTTGTCGATTAAAAATCAGACCTGGAATACCTGGAACTGTCATTGAAAATGAATTTTCTTCGAAAAAAGTTAGGGAGTATGGATTTTCTTCGAAAAAAGTCAGGGAAATTTAACGAATGTGTAATAATTTTGGTATTACTAATTATTGGTTGACACAAAAACCAACAAATTGCAAGAAATTAATTCTGTGGAATAATTTAATAAAGAAAGTTTCTATTGCCTAGAATTGTCAGAGAAGTTGGAAAAATCATGGAAAAGTCAGGAGAAATTTAGGGCAATTTAGGGCAATTTAATAAATGCGTAATACGTTTTCAAAGATTCATTGACACAAAACTACAAGCGATGACGGGTACTCCTGTGAAATTTAAATGTCAATTTAAAAAAAACGGATCTAAATTTGCTGTTTACACCGCATATGACAAGTGGTAAATATAGCATTCCTTACATTGGATATGCCATGTTTGCATATTCAGTATTCAGGGCGGTCAGGTAAATCGGTTTTAAAGCCTGGAAAAGTCGGGGAAATGGTGAGGGAAGTTGGAAATTTCATTTCTGGGAGGACTCTGTTATTTCAGTTCGTACTTCTGCAACTAGCAAGCAAATAGTCTTTTTTTCATGATGAGAATAGAGTGGAGGGCCCTCGTATTCCCAAGGCACTCCCACTTTCTTGTCAGAAAGTTGTCAGAAAGATACCTCTGTTGAAGGCCGAATATCAACGTGGGCAATGGCACATGCTTCAAGTGAAGGCCATCTTGGGTTTGGCTCAATCTGCGTGAACAAATTATTTTCTTCTTGTAATTTCTGTTCCCACCCAAAAACAAAGGTTGCTGTGGCCGCCTGAAGAAATACTTCTCAAAACAGACGCCACTTTAGTTTTTCAAAAAAGCTAAATTATTACAGTATGTCAATGTAAGAGCTCTCTATGAATTTACTTGAATTCTGAAAGAGATGATATCACAGAAATCCAAAAAACACATAGTATTATTGTACATCCATTGCTCTACAACCATTAATCCATACATCAAAGTAGAACGTTTTCGCTATTTACACAAGTAAATTTCTGCAAAATATTCCACCCCATTCTTAGCTTGAAAAAATGATGTTTCTCACGCAATTTATTTCTAGTGACAATTTCTAATTCAAAGCTGCCAGCGTATTCTAAATAGCCAATCGTATTACCTTGTTATAACATTATTTAGCCATTAATTTAAATTTTAATACTCACACTATTTAATTTTTGAATATCAATGGTATTGTGAGGCTAGAAGTCTTATATCTAGCGCTATATTGTACTTGGCTCATATGGGCAACTATGCATAAAAGTATAGTTTGGGACTAGGGCATCCATGATAACTGGACATCATTTAGTCCAGTAGGGCAACCCCCCACCGCGCACATGGTAGCCTAATTTTGCCAGTACAAAAAGCTTAATTTGTCAGAAAATTGATGCTTTTTGCTACTTTTACTTTCTCGTTTTAAGCTTTTTCATTGGTGTGTTGAATTACTGCTCTATTTGTATCCCTTTCAAATATCCAGATTAGTTTTGCTGCGCTTGCCATCATTATTTTATAATTATTGTCATTATTGTTTTCCCTTTTTAACTTTTCGTAGCATGCATGCAAAAAATGTGATGAAAAGATCTAAACTTCTGATTAAATTCTGACCTCACCCAACAGTGCATTCGATGGTTTTTTAAATCACGAAATTTTTGTACATAAACATTTTTACATGTAATGCAAATGTAACTGCAGGTCAGTTTATATAATAAAATAGTTAAGTGTTTTGCAAATAATTATTGGAAACATGATTTTGTAAACAGTATTGATTGCAATCAATTCCAGGTTCGTATCTCAACTTTGAGACTTGAAAATCCTCGACTCAAGAACAGTTATATGATGGCTTCTGAATCGAGTTCAGTTTTTATTAGTCCTGCTTGAAAGTTATATAAAACATCTCAGTTGGTGTGGTTGTTTGGGAATAAATAAGTTTTCAGTTTTGTGTTTCACAATCTATTACTTATCTCAAGTAACACAACAGCAGATGATTAAAACCACCAGCCAATTTTCCAGGCTTCACAAAGAACCTTAATTGTTCCCCCAGACCTGGAAAACCTGTAAACGTCAGGGAAATTGAAACGGCCTGGAAAAATCAGGGACAATTTTGAAAAAGTGTGGGAAGTTCAGCAAATCCTTAACAAATTTTGCATATCTCTTTATTGGTTAGCACAAAAATGAAGAATTGACAAGTAATTCTTCAAATTAATTTTTAAAAAACTAGTCTAGATTTACTTGTGAAAAAATGTGCTCTATCGTCTGTTTATAAAATAATAAGCAATCAGAGCAACATTACTTACATTTGTATTTGAAATTTTTGCATTTTAAGTGGTCAGGGTGGTCGGGGCAATTTATTTTAAAACCAAGAAAAGTCAGGGAGAAATCAGGGAAGTTGAAAATGTCATCTCTGGGGGAAACCTGAACATTGTCGATAAATGGTACTTGTTGAGTAAGGAAGAATGTCAAGAAAACTATGACGAATATTAGAAAAGACACAAACAACTGGCTCTGTTCAAATTTTATTATCAACTTGTAGGTTAAACAGTGTAGATTTTCACTGGTTTTACATGATTTTGATATAATAAAAAATTTAAAAAATTGCGTACAGGTATGTATGGCAATTTTAGATTATTTATTCAGTTAAACCATTAATAAGAGCTACTAAGAGGTTTGATTTGTTTTAAGATGCATGGTCAAAACTATCCTGAATTTTATTCGTACGTTTTATTTGTTATGAATTAATGCAGTTCTGGAAATCTTGAAACATCCAAGTAAGACTCTTAGACTGGAGTGGCTCTTGGTGGTTCATGTGAAAGTCACATGTTAGTTCTGATAAACAGGGTCATCTGTTGAAACGTGCTTCAACAGGAAAACTGCAATTTCATGGACAGAGTTGGAAAGCAAAGGTGTAGTGGATATTTGTGGTATGATGGCAGTGCTTGAAGAACCGTCCACTGATACTCGACCTTCGGATATAGGAATTATGAATAATTATGTAGAAACAAGCCCCACACGACTTGGTTTCATTATAATATAATTGCCATCAAACATACACTTGATACTAATTCCAAACAGGTTCGTTTCCAGGTCGTCTGTTTTCACATTGCTTACCTTCAAGTCTTGACTTGGTTTTAAAGCCTCTTTGCTGTTGTTATTTTCAACATTAAAACAAACATTCCTTCGTTTTTCGTAATTTCAAAATAAATACCCATTTTCTAGAATGTAACTACTGCATGCGACATTTGGGTTAGTGTATTGTATGTGCCAGGTTATGGCCAAAGCAGTGTCGTGTAGGAATTTTATGTTGTCTTGTCTCAAAAATAAATCAAGATTTTAAGGCTTTTACATTGAATATGTTGCCTAAAACTGTAACATATATAATATAATATGAACCAAATGATTATAACACGTTTTAGATAACTCCAACTTTTATTCTTGGAAATTATACGATGTGCACATAGACGTATTAAATGCAAATGTATCTTATCTTTAGTTAATGAATATGAATATTGTTAGCATATTTCATCAAATTATAAGCGTGCATGCATGTATGCAAATTGCATTTGTTGACGGATTATCCACTTTATGGTTTTAAATTGTTGGCTATAACCCTTGTCAGGCTGCATATTATTCATTTCTCATTATCATGCTTGAAAGCCACTGCTTTACCTAGCACGTTTTTTTCAAGAAAGGTTAAGGTGCCAGACTCGCCTTCAATTACGATACAACGGTGTTGAAAACCTATGGATTATAATCATTAAAAATAAATCATGGGCAATAATTTACTTTAACACTTTACCAATATGAAATTAAACAAAAGCAGTCAACCTTTTAATACATGGTGATCATAAATTCCTACCCTCATTACAGAAATTAATTTAAAAAAACTGTTAGTTACAAGGTGCAAATTTAGGAAGAAGGTATAGAAGAACATTTAATGCGAAACAACAAACTGGGGGATTTCTACCTTTTTCATTACTTGGTCCTTGTAACTTATTATTTTTTGCAAAGAGGATAGGACTTTACACTCATCCTGTATATTAAGTTAGCCAATTCTTGTCAACGCAAAAAGCGATATTTGTATTTGAATACATGCTTACTGTTAAACGAATTATTAAAAGTATTATTGAATATAAACTTTTGTTTATTAAAACCAAAGCTGAATCGCTTCAATGTTTTTAACATAGGCCATTGCATGTACCTGCATAGGAAAAATGATTGCAAAACAAATGTAGAAGCATTGAAATTACACTTATTCCTATTCATTTATTCATTTTATGTCTCCTTAAATGGCTCAGCATCCGATTATACGACCTTCGACTAAATATTTTGTTGTGCTAACTATACTGTGAAATCAAAATTCATGTACGCATGTGCAGTGTATCTACAAAATGTGTTCTAATGTTTTTGTTGTTAACAATATTCGATAATTAACCTGCTTTCCTTGCACCTGAGAACTATTCAGCAAGAATGTCCTCAAAAATAAAATATTTAAAAGTATAAAATAAAAATTTACGATGATGGTGAAGATGAACATTGAGTTTTCATATGAGTGATATGGCTCATGAGCTAAATACAGGGTGGCACATAATGCTGTTTACTTATCAATGGGACATTGACTGTAAATCTTACTTCATTCCCTA
The DNA here is from genome assembly GCA_034687865.1 of Kryphioiulus occultus. Classification (NCBI taxonomy): domain Eukaryota; kingdom Metazoa; phylum Arthropoda; class Diplopoda; order Julida; family Julidae; genus Kryphioiulus; species Kryphioiulus occultus. The sequence continues at coordinate 21,546 of JAQGAF010000011.1, read as the reverse complement.
GCTGATCTGTAATATTCTTTCAACCCAAATTCCGCCGCAACGTCCCTCAATGGTAATTTGTAAGCTTCTGACAGCTTAAGATGTTTCCCACGACTTGGATCGAACACTTCTCTTATGGGCAAAAAGCCACGATTTTTATGCGCTGTGTAGTGCACCACTATCAATCGTCCATTGCCATCGATGAAACCATATTTTCCGTAAATAAGTCCAGTTTTGCGTTTTTGCTCAGTGCGAAACGTGCTTCCAGTTATGTATTTGAAACTGAAGGCAATGGCAGTGTGCTCAGGGTCGTTAGGGTCCTCTTCGATTTCTATGCCATTTCCTTGGGGCCCGAAATTAATGCGAGTGAAATTTCGTTTACGAATAATACGATAGCCCTTGTCGTCAGCTATGAACTCCAGGGCAGTTTCGATACCATCGTTATCCAGCCATCCAAACGATCCTCTGGCAATCCCATCAATTGTCCAGTTGCCTATGTGGAATTGACCATCGTCGTGTTGGTACGCAAAAAAACGTCCATCGTCCTGTTGATAGCGGTATTTTTGATATGTTGAAATGGTAGTTACACTGGTCCACAGTAAACATGTGGAAAGAAATACCTGTAGTAAAAGCAATAGTTTCATTTCAGTTCATTAATCCAAAATGAAGTGTCGTGAACGTCTCATTATTTTTGTAATAGTAGGCTACATTTAAACAGTTTTAAAAAAATACCATTTTCGATATGAGGCATCATGTTACAATGTTGTACAAAGTTTGCAACAATAACAAAATTCATTCTAAATTTTGATCCATTAAGACCTTAAAATGGTATGGTTCATTAGTATTGCAACGTTGCATTGGAGCAGTTTTCAGAAAAATATTTTTATTACCAACCCTGGATTTTACTGTATAAGGTAAACAACCAAATTTACGAAAACTTACATAAGTTATGATCAGAAATTTAGGCATTTGGAAATTGTTATGTTGTGTTTTATCAAACATCAGAGCATGAATAAAGCCTTTTACAAAAGAATATGCAAATTTAATTAAGGTAAGTATAATCTATTTTAAACTATTTTAGACATTAAGCCACTGTATTTTAAGCACTGTGCTACTCTGTATTAGGCATTGAGCTATTTTAGGCAGCGTATCTGAGATATTTACCATGGATTACCATGGATTAATAAAGTATATAATGACAATTTACAAATGCCTACATTTTATGTTCTTCACGTTTGTTTCTTTTCATAACTTTTTTGTACAATATAAAAATTGGATAAAGGTTTTCGAATTTTGCAGCCCTTGCCAAATGTTTTTAAATTATAAAATTTAAGCGATATTATTAAGCTAAATAAGATATACGTGTATTATACATATATTATTTAGCTATATTATGATTTTAAGTTATTTTAGGTATTAAGCTATTTTTTGCATAAAATTGAAACTTAATGAAACAGCAAAATGCCAGGAGATGGTAAATACTGCTCAGAATGTTAGCCATAGTTCCAGATTATGTGAATTGCATTAAATAAACGAACTTCGAAAACCAAATATTATTGTAACAAAAAGAATGCAGAATCAACTTATCATATAAAACAAAATCATCAACTTACCGTTTGCATAAACATCATTGATATCATTCTGGCTTGATGTAGGAGAATGTAATAGGCAACATCCAACCTGTTTGTAGTGAGATACCGTTATGATGTCGGTTGAGATTCGCTCAAAGTTTAAATGTCCTCGTTTGTATACAATCTCGTTGGCATCATCTTTTAGGTATTTGATGTTCCTGAAGAGGGAGGACGAGAGGATGCTGGGGGGAGTGAGGAGGAATTGGAGGGATTGAGAGGGACTGCTGGACTTCAATACTGAACATGACTTTTCTTTTCTTCATTCAAAAATCGTGATTTTAAAATTTCAGACATATAACAGAACATCAAGGTCGCAATTACCATACACTTGCCCTGACCTTTTTTTCTTTTTCAAAATCTAGTTTCTTTACAGGAACCTATGAAATAAATTTAGTTGAAATATGGATAATTGCTGGCATAGCTTCGCATTGATGTCAAATACTTTACAAAGCTAACAATGGAATGCGTTTTTGTTTGTTTTTACTACCGGAATCTTTTTCTGATCGAACCGTGATTTTTACATATAGGCTATAGAAAGCTTCTCACATTTTACTTTTTAACAAGTGCTCTATTATAGTTTGTAATATGATTTGAAATTTAAAATTGTTTGCTATAGTGCGTAAAAAACCTAATTTGGACAAAACACATTGAAAAGTTAAAATACAAGGTAATGTAGATGTTCAGCAGTTAATATGATAGTTTATATCTCCTGAAATTGTTGATTGCAATCATTTGAATGTACACTGTAAATGCTTTTTACCCATAAGGACCTTTTTTTTATAAGGTCATGTTTCAAAAACAGGATGCACCTCTAAATCATTATAATCAAGTGAGTTCACACATATCCAATTTCCATATTTTTCTCATTAGATTTAAATTTTTTAAATTTTGCCTTGTTAATAGCATTGAAACGAAGGCTGCGTGCATAATACAGGAATAAAGGGTCAAGGGATTTAACTGTTGTTTGCGGAAATGAATTTAGTAAAATATTCATACATGTAGTTATTAATCTTAATGGTGAGTAACTCTTAGTAACGTTTATTGTACATGGAAAGAAGAACTGATGAAATTGAGCAACGGTATATGGGTCATCTCTGACTTTATATTTAAAAGAAGTTGATGAGTAAATGTTGACTTTGATATGTAAAATCATAATATTAAATCACATTATTTTTAATAGTGCTAATAATTTCCAGTTTTTGATATTTCAAATAAAATTTATTCGATCCTGCATCATTGACCATTTAGCGATGTATTCACCATTCAAATATCTTCACTACTTCCCAGCCAAACATCAGCCATTTTGTTATTACTTTATTTGGTCAACAGGAAATCTAGCAAGTTATAGGCTCGTTAAACCCCAGTTAGACCTTGACTAAATTTTATACGTCAATTTTCTCGTCGTTTTTTCAATAAATCACACTTTATTTAGGAAATACATGTAGGTGCAATGAAAGTTTATGAAACCCACCATGAAAACCTTTCTGATTTTATTCTTAAAATATAAAACCGATCTCACAAACCGTTAAGTTTCAGTTACACGAGTCATCTCATCTTCATCTTTGTATTTTGTCTTTTCTTTTCTCTGCCTAAAATATTAAAGCTCATGTATATTTAAAACGCGTTTTTGTGTGTCCCTGTATTTGATATTTTCCGAATATATTTGACGCATTTTGTGCTTTCACTTCGCGTTGATTTTTAAATAAATCCACCTATTTTGAAGGTGTGGATGGCATTATAAAACTGCAAACATAGCTTGAATTGCAAATGCTGTTGACACATTAATTTTGACAAAGAACCAAAATTCTACCTTTGTCTGTATTGTATGTTAGGAGGCTTAAATAATTCAGGTTATAAGGTTAAAGTTTACCCTATTCCAAACACTAGCGTGTAATTTGGGACAAACGAAAAATAATTAGTTCTTTTCAGTATGATTTGCCAGCATGTCATTTAGTTTTACACCCAATGGTCGCAGTGCCTGTGGATATCATTTATAATAAATAATTTTATTTGTATAGTCATTCATGTTCAAATAAATGTAGTAATTTAAGTGTAGTGTTGATATGAAAATATACATGTACCTATCTATCATTGGTGTACAACTTTGGAGATGGGTGAAAGCAGGTGGTAAAATTTAATTAAATTGATAACTAGTTCACCGTGAGCTCTAGAATAATTGACCATGCAGAAACTCTGGTAGGTCGTCAAGATTTACAAAGAGGTCATATTTATATATCAAAGTTTATCGTTCCATCAATCATGAGCAAGAAATTCAAGCTTTTAGTATTTAAACTGATCACAAATATAAATTCACCTTGTACAAAATGTATGTTGTGGAGATTATACTTGTATATAACCTGTCCTATTTGTTCTGGAAACGTGTTAAGAACAAAGTCAATCTGAATAACTATGGTAGTTATGAGCGTGATCAACATAATACATGAACTTTGGCTCGGGCAGAACTGTAGCAACCTCCAATTTTGAGAGGTCAACCAGTTGTCAGAACCATCAGGTTACACTTGACATTATACAAATAGTGACATTTGACATAACCTATCAAAATACGTTCTGCGACAAATATTTTTAATTTAAGCTGTGAAAAACTCTGTTTGAACGTATCAATCTTTATAATAGTTTAGGATATGCACAAAATAATGTATATGTATTTCAACCGTATTTGACATCTGTTCTAGCCCAGCCTGCTAGTCTTTATGAGAAGCCCACTTTCTCATTGTGTCTATGCTGGGGTAGGGCTGCCGCAGGGCGTATTCTGAACTAAGCTTACATATACAACCAAAGATTCTAAATGTAAGGAATCTCTAAATAAATATTATTAAATATGAATGGATTCATTTATTTGTTGCTTGTCTTCATATCGGATGTAATGGAGAAAATTCATGGGTTTATCGCTGTCTTAATATAGAAGCACACTAAAAGTATGTTCACTTTACTTTTGTTGTTCATTTTATCTCTTCATTAAACTCTAGTGGGACCTGGTGTAACTGTTGTCCATGTTTCGTTAATATTCGCTCGTAAATGTGTTATTTTGAAATCTAACCAGAAACCACTTTAAGTGTGTTTTGGAGTTTAATTTTTTATAATAGCTCTTAAAGTAAAGCGTTAAACAATACTTTTTACATTACCCCAAAAATGTAAGTGGACTATAGTGTTTTAAAAAATTATATGAATGCTTATCATGGTAGAACACCATTTGGAATTTAATTTAATTTAAGCGTTTATTAATGTGGTAAAGGTTTCTGTCATTGTAATATGCCGTCTTTTAGATAAAAAAATAAAATAGCTGAGTCATAACTGGTTAGCTTCGATGGACGTTTATTTCTTCGCTTGAATTAAGAAATGGCACACTGACGATTACCAATGTCATCAACAGGTGGCAGCATTTCACCATTAAAACTCCCACTCATTTAGTGGGTTGTGCACAATTTGTTTGTTTTCATGTAGCTGAATGCCTTAAAGAGAAAAAGCTTGAGATGATATCAGCGTGCCTTTTCTATTAAATTTAACTCACAAATTTAGTTGGTCTCTAACGCTACTTAAATCAAGTAATTCTTAAAGAGCAGCTGTTGCGTTTCCCTCTCTTATTGATTATATTAGCAGGTGAAAACTCTACTATGAACATTATGATCTTTATAAACCATTAAGGTTATTGGAAGTTTGTAACCACAGTATCCGTAATGCGGAATAGCATACTGGATACATTATTGGGTATTTATTGAACGTTCTTTACTGGCTGTTTACAATAAATCAACACCGAACTGGTTGTATTGTAAATTAAACCAAAACGCAGTTTTATTTGTGAATTAACATCGTTAACATTGCGTTAAAAACGTGATGGTGAATCGATGTTTCAATGGAGCGCATAATAAAAAGAGATGTTTAAAAATACTATTTTTAATAAATACAATGTATTTAGGCAGTAAAGTCATGCAACAGCAAGCACACGTGTTGAACGACCAAGAAATGCACACTTTTGTGATTTGAATTGTGATTTGAACTTGATAGATTGACCGTAATCAATGTTTTCTGATAATATACAGGATGTTCCACATTTAGTGAGCAGAAATCAATTCTTAGTAAACTTACGCTGAAAGTTCCCAAGTATTTCTATCTATGGCCTTAAAACTAAATTAAAACCATGAATTAAAAATAACATTCTTATGATTTTTAAAAGATCATCTGTCGTTCAGACAGCAGGTCCTGCTAAAGATCTAATCTCAATAAACGTTTTTTAAATCACATGAGTTCGACGTGAACCCAGTAAATGACCACCCATATTTTCAATTCTTTGCTCATGTTATACACAACATAAAACGTTAATAACAAACAAGGACTAGCATGGGGCATTTGTCGGAAAATATGAAGCCAATATATCTGACAGGCAGTATCAATAGATGTTGGGGCTGAAATGTGAAAAAAGCTATTTATATAAAAAGTGATAAACGGCAATATTAAAAAACATGGCAAACTAAAAAGCGTACGTATCAAACATCTGTTCAAACCACAGTAAGAACTCTTCAACATTTAGGGTTATGGGCTTGCTGAGGAAGATACTTAGCGGCTGCAGCAGGGTCCTGATAGGCCGAATAACTGATTTCCATTGTGTAACCGAACGGGAATGTTAAGGTGTACTTTCCAACCATTTTACCGTCAGGAGTCGAGTGGTCATCTCTGGCAACTCCCAGAGGCTTCAGGTTATCTGGGAAGCCAACTGGTATGGATGACTGACCAGGTTGCAATCTACAAGACTGGTCTGTTGCTTGACCCTCAGGGAATGGGTATTGTACTGGTGGATACACTGGTTTGTAGCCATTACCAGGGTACGTGGTTCCTCCATATGGCCACCTAGCACCACCAGGTCCTGATGAAGTTCCTCCATTGGATCCACTTGCTGATGGAAATCCTCCACTAGATCCACTTGTTGATGGAAATCTTCCACTAGATCCACTTGCTGATGGAAATCCTCCATTAGATCCACTTGCTGATGGAAATCTTCCACTAGGTTCACTTGGTGATGGAAATCCTCCACTAGATCCACTTGCTGATGGAAATCTTCCACTAGGTTCACTTGGTGACGGAAATCTTCCACTAGGTTCATTTTTTGATGGAAGTCCTCCACTAGGTCCACTTGTTGATGGAAATCTTCCACTTGGTTCATTTGTTGATGAAAGTTCTCCACTAGGTCCACTTGCTGATGGAAATCTTCCAGAGGCCCCAGGGCTTGTATCACCTACATTTACTATGTATGGTCTACCAGCATTACCCTGATCTGGTTTTGGTTGCACTGCAGGTCGGTAAGAATCATTTACACCATCTGTTGGTCGTGTTGTTCCTCCAGAATATCCACCATCTGGCCCTCCAGGTCTATATGGAACACGTTCACCACTTGGTTTTGGGGATACTTCATCACGTTTTCCACTTGTGTCACCACCTCCAAACAATCCAGGTCCGTAAGGTCTGTTGCCACCATCTACAGGATCTGCATAAATGTATTGCACAGAATTAGTCGCACAAGCTTGTAACTTCATGGTTTGTAAAGCTGCGTTTACACTATACAACAAAACGTGCTATATACATGCAGCAACGTTATACAACTTGTTTTAAAAAGAGAAAAATATGTTATTATTTAACATTTTTCTTATCAAGTCTTGTCCACAATAGGAAACGTTCCCTAGAAACATGGTTTTGGAAACAGATTTCCTCAAAATATTTTCAAATGTCTAGCAAGGAGGACATGTTTGGAGGGAAAATGCTTGCTATGTTCCCTCAAAAATGTTTGCTTGTTAGAAATTTGCAAACTTTTTGAGGAATCTGTTTCCAGAAACAATTATAGGAAATGTTTCATGGGTGACAGTAGGTGTGGACCAGACTTTAATGGCAGGTTATTTGTCGTGTCAGTAAAAATCAAAGATGGGTCTACACAATGTAACAAAGCATTGTGACATAATAAATTTGTTTTTAACTTTGTTGCGGATTTTGGTATATGACGTTGTACATAACTTGATATGGATCGGAAAATTTTACAAGTTTTTCTACAAGTAATTTTATGGAAAACGTTATACGACTTATTTGAAAATGCGAAGAAAAATGTTATTTAACAACTTAGCGTTGATGACCCACGTAATCGAGTGTAAGACCTGTAACAAGTTATACGAGTGTAGACTCGTTAAAACAAGGTTATATAAAAAACTTTACAAAGTCTAGCACGAGAAACATGTTACATATTGATCAAGTTATACTGCATACCACTGCCCCATCAGGTTGGAACAAGTTGAACAACTTTTCTATATAGTAAGCCTAGCTCTTCACATGTTCTGTACATGTACGACGCTCTATAACAACTTGTACAACAGAGTTAACTTATTTGTTATATTACAATGTCTTGTGATATAGTGTAAACCCAGCTTTAAACAGTTAAACACCAACGTTTTCTCCAGCATTACCTGTACCATGTTCTAATGGTTTTGTCGACAATCCACCACCAGTACCACCAGCTCCAGATTGACCTCCATGAACGCCAAATTGTGATGGACCTGCACCATTTACACTAGATGGAGGATACTTGAACCTCTGGCTTGGCGGCGTGTATGTGGTTTGTGGAAATCCTGGATAGATGGCTGGTCCAACACTTGAAGACTTTGGTGCTGGTGCAATTGGGTACCCTGCTCCATCTGGACTTACAGTTGCAGTGCCTGGTCCTGTTGTCCAAGGTCTACGACCAGTTAGTGTTCCAGGGTGTCCTCCTTGGGGAGGTTGAAACACTAAGGGAGGCACACCCCCCTGGAACTCAATTGGACGACTTTCGGCAGTTTGTAGACTTGAGTCAGGTGGAGTACTTCCGGTTGACCCAACTCCATGTGTCCTTCGGTCCTCTGGACGATCACCTAGTCCATGAGCCCCACCTACTCCATTTACACCAACACCGAATGGGGGTGAATATGGTGTTCGAGGGGTGTACACCCCTGGGGAACCCACTGGGCTTCCACTGCCAGCTTGGGGTGGCTTGTTACTGTAAAGTGGGAATCCTGGTTGACCTGCTTGACCTCCGTTGCCATACTGACCCTTTCGTGCACGAAGCCGTCGACGGTTCACCCTGTAACCGTCTTTGTCAGCAGTGTAGTTTGTTATCCTGAACCAGCCGTCTGGTGACCAATGGCCATATTCACCTTTAACTACACCATTGGGACCTGGAATTAAAAAATAATCTCGTAAGACTCATACGTCAACTTGTACCTTCACTTCCAACATTTCTCTTCATCATCTTAATTGTTATAATAACTTTAGTGCCAACATTTGCAATGTGTCTTCAATGAAATTATGTTTATAAGCACATGTACATGTAGTGCATGTATTATTAAAACAATTACCAAAATCTGTAGTTTGCATTAATTATGTTTATAAGGCAAATTTAATTGACTCTGGTAAGTTATAGGAGACGTTCAAGTATTACGTCATCATCTCTTGATCATGCAAATACTGATGAATGATTTGCCAAATGATGATTTGGTAAACTGATGATGTCAACATTGCTTTTTATCAATCATTATTGGGTTTATAGCCATCATTTAACATGTACTATTAAAACCATTATCAACGTTCATAGTTTGCTTTAAATATGTTTATACAGTGTAAGGCAAATTTAATTGACTTTAATGAGTTTTAGGACCATAAGTGAGTTTTTAGGGGGCATTAAGTCCTTTAGGTCCCTCAGGGAGTTTTTGTAGGGGAACATTGCAGATTACTTCATCTTGGAAGGTTTTTTGAATTGATGATATCATCGTTGCGTTTTATTAAGCATTATTTATTGGGTTAAAATCAGTCATTTACTGTATGATTCAGTTTTACAAAACAATATCGCCTATCGCGACTTTTTGCATAAAGTGTATTACTTTCATGGACTAAGATTCATCATTTCCGATCTAATCTAATTTTTAGAAAATGTTGGACAATTTTTTTGTCAATGATTATGTCATCAATTAGGGGGTGCGTTTCAGAAAATCGCTGATAAAGTGATGACATAATATTGGAGCGTCTCTTTACCATACTGTAGTTTGATGTTGCATAAGCTTTGCGCTATGATTGAAATCATACTGTAATTATCACATTTGCACAGGGCTAAAATTGCAAAACAATATGAAGTTACATGTACACCTCTGACAAATGCTTACACAAGATACACCAATGCAAATCAATAATGCCAAAAATTATGAGCAATTGAAATTGCTTTTAATTGTATACCAAGTTACACAATGAGATAACGACATGTCTTGTCTGGAAGAAAAAAATTAGCTAATGTACATGTATACAGTACCTAACAAGGAGTCACAAAAGGATTGAACAAATTAGGATGAATACAGTACATGTATAATAAAATGTTATACTGTATTATGAAAATATTTGCTTTATTGTTTACAACATGTTGTGTCTTGTTCAGAAAAATTTTCAAGTTCACTATTCCATTTGTAAGCACCGTGCATTTTATCATGCAACTACTGTTCAGTGTAGTGGGTAGTACTGTATTTTTTGTTTCCAAATGTGTACAACGTTAAATTTTAAATGAGAATCATCTGCGTATTTTCGTGTTTTCGTAAAAGAGTACACGCTGCTTTGTTGCATCAGGCCGTAAATTGAAACTGTCAAAATCGCATATTTGTCATGCAAAATTATTAAATCATTTACCATAAATATTTTTTTACATCAAAGCTACAGTATATCTCTGATATCACGCTTAATTTCAGCCAATAATATACGAGGCATTCATCATAAATCAATTCGGAAATGTCAGGAATGTATTTGCCCAGCCCATTGGCAATTAACATTCAGTACAGTTGTCTGCTTCGAGCCATCATTATTATTTAAAGGGCAATTAAGGTTGATGAATCGATAATTAAAACCCTGATTTGATCTTTGCATAAGTTGTTACTAGTTATTATGTAAACAATTCACATTGCCAATTCAAAAATTCCTATAAATGTAGCTAATTTCACTTGCATAACTGACAAAATACGTCCTTCGACCACATTCTTTAGAAAATTTCAAAAATAACTCTGATGTAATCTCATACTTCCTTTTTATGAATGCAATAGCGTGCTTTGTTTGGGCGCACCTATCGAAAGTAAAAATGTTACCTTTCATTCACTTAACAGTGGCGGTATTTTATGATTTTTTGCACAGTAAGCTAATGGCCCAGCATTTATAACTTTCTGATCGGACAAAGGCGCTGGTGAGTCATTAAAACTTTTTTTGTGATTCACTGAAAAATGTCTGGAAACCGAAAATTTCGTAATAACAAGGGGAATGGGTAATTGCCCTACCACCAGGATTTGGAGGTGTTAAAATGAGTGAAACCACCTGTACATGATATATTACAATTTTGCTTCTCCTAAAATAACACTTAAAAAGTGTGAATTTCAGATTTAGTTGCTGGGCGTCTGGTAATTTTGACAAGAAATTGACGAGTGTGAGTAATTGATAATAAGTAAATTGTGGGGTCTTGTAAGACACAAGTATTTCAGTATGAAATATAATTATGGAATTGTTATGAAATACAATTGCTTTAAAATTGTTAGTCACGTTGACGTTAAGTGTACAGTATGTGTAACGAAGAGGGGTGTAGGGCGTATTCGCATCCCTATAGTTTTTTGCAATTGGGGCCTTTAATAATATATAGTGTAGGAGAAAACCTGGAGAGAAAAATTCAGTTTTCACAAAAATAACTGTGAAGATTTTGGGAAAATAAACTAGTGGATTTCTACATGTAGATGGGCTTAAAAATGCTGAAGAAATTAAATTTCTAACTCAATATTAAAACATTTTTGAATCAGAAATACTGCACGTAACTCGAGACAGTAGTTGATTCACTCTTGTTTCAATTGCCAAATAAATTAAACTTGCTAAATCAGCTTAAATGTACAGAAATGTGGGAAAATATCCATACTGTGTGCGTGTAAATAATGTTTTAATCATATTTGTTTGTATTATCTACTGCATAAGACTATGGCGTCCTCCGTGTTAAAGAAATATGATGATTTCTTAATTGTTTATTGAAGAAATATGAAATCATAGTTTATACTTCAGAGAAGCATGATGACGTCTATTAGATTTGTGAAGTTGTTCAGAACAATGTCTATCACGTACATGTATCTATTATTTTTTCCTATTTGTGGACGTTAATGATCTTAGCTTCACTTTATGGCTTTAGGAAAATGAAATTTTCATCTAGACCTAACGTAACATGTTCTGTTGTTTAATGTAGATGTGATATGGAATAGATACAGATTTTGATTAAAGATGTTTTACCATTGCATGTTTTGCCAAGTTTGTCAAAACGACATGCATTTACTTTAAGAAAGTCTTCCATTTCTAAGGTCCTGTAGAACTCATTCATTAGACATTTTGATCTTAGTCGTTAGATGGAATAATCTTAAAGCCATAATATATGCAGTAATATTTGACTTTACCAACCAAATGTCAAATTCTCACTTGTAAACAATGATAATCATTTCCTGACTATTGCACTTTATGAATTTATGATGGCTGGTAGAAAACCTATTGGACAGTTACTAGACAGTGTTATTAACACTACTCTGCTTATTGTCTTTTAATTTATATTGTAGTTGCAAAAGTCATTTGATACTGAATGTGAAAATCAGTAACAGTTGTGAGCATTAGCTGTGAAAGTTTTCTTGATTTGCTAACATTCAAAATTTGAAAGACGATGTTATTCAGTTTTCTTTTTCTGTGTTAATTTCATAATAACGTTACAATGGGCTTCGAATCCGCTAATTATGAATGGTTACCTTTAGTTTCGTTATGATAATGTGATCCGACATCATATTCGTATTCATAGGTTTTAGTTTCTGTTCGAAATGTCGTTGCTTGTTGCTGAGGCGTGGCATCATTCACGAATATCTAAACAAAGAAATCATAAATTGAAATTTTATCGTTAAGTCCATAACCAATTATATCATACAGTATTGTCGACATTGTATGGGTGCATAATTGTTTTGAATTCACTCCAAATAAGCACTATCACGCTCTTCTATTTATGTTGAATGATTTGCAAGTAGTCTTGTGTACTTCGTGTTGAGTTTTGGTAATTGCTACTTAAGGGGTGGCCATTTTTGCCAATTAATAAGACTATATTCCAGATGTTCACATTTGTTATATACTACAAACTGGTTGCAACAAACTGAAGTTACTACAGCCATCACTGTACACTCCACCTCTACAACACCTCCAAAAACAAGGAAAATATAACAATAATTATGTAGTATATCGTCATGTTATTAAAAACGATGGCAGTCCTGAAATAGTTAATATTATGTAATTTAATTCAGGAAAGTGACGATTAAGACCGTGCCCCTAACATTTAATTTTGTACGAATTTTTAATTTACGATTGTCTTTCTTTACATAATTCAAAAAATCCTCACGTTAGTCTACGCAGTTGTTTTAAAATTGCCATAAAGTCATAAATACAGAATGTCTAAAAGGTTTGATCTTTGACATCCGGGAATTTCCAACTGCTGCACGTTGTTTTGGGCTTGGGCACCATTTACGTTTCAACTTTTCTCAATAAATGGTATCGAAACACCATTCTTGGGCAACAATGGACTTGGGCCATTTGCATCTTAAACGTACGATTTTGTATGTCATACTAATCTACATACTCATTCAATGGATGTTATCTGTCGTAGCTGTCACATAAAGATTTCTGAAATGTAATTTCCGTTTTTTCATGTAATTAAAAATTGACATAAGTAGTCCGAGCCATTTCTTCTTACATTTGTGGACTTGGGCGGTATTGTCATTTTTTGAAAAACATTAACTTATACAAATATCCTATCGTAAGTTTCAATGTCTCTCAATACATGTAAATGGCAGCAAAACGCCAGTTTTGGCCAACAATGAACTTATGCCATTTGCATCTTTGATCGACCATTTGATATTTAGCAATCAACTAACTAACCTAAAAATGTGTCCACTGTCCATCTACAATGTCTACTTTTCGTATATGCAAAATCTCCAACGAGGTCCCCACATGTCAGTTCTTTCAAATCGTGTTTTTTGCCAATGCGAAATTTCAGCATCTTAGACTACCATTCGCATCTTAGACTGATCATTTGATATTCTGTAATCAGCTGACTGGCCTTTTAAAATTTGTCCATTGCCCATCTACTGTATGTCCACTTTTCGTATTTGCAAAATCACCAACTTGATCAACACATGCCAGTTCGTTCAAATTGTGTTTTTTGCCAGTGCGAATTTTCAGCAATTATGCCATTTGCATCTTAGACTGACCATTTAACATTTATTTATCAGCTGACTAGCCTACAAACGTGTCCATTGCCATCTATAATATGCCCACTGCATTGTAAAATCTACAACTACACATGCCAGTTTTTTGGCAAAAGTTAATTTGCAGCAAACTATGGTTCTCCAGAGAAATTTTAGTTCATCATCAATAGTGCCAGTGGCGAATGTACTTACAAGTAGTATGCAAATCCATTGCAGAATTCCAACTTTCACAACGATGGATGACATGGTGTAGCTTCTTTCTGTTGGATTTGGTCAACTTTCCCTCTTCACACCATATATATATGGATTTCCAGTCTAGTGGAGTGGGTTAGCACTTGTTTCTGTGCACTGGTGCATCTCTGGCACGAGTGATGTGCATCTCAAGCACCTTATCCTACTATACTTTGGTATGAGGTAATAGTTTGCCATTTACCAAGGCCTGTGGATGGCATTGGCCTTGAAGGATGAAGATGGGGCGGCGTGACTGGACGAATAGGTTGAAAATGTGCTAACCTACACCGTTTGTAACGTACCTGTGTCATCCAGGATACCAAATACCTGAAATATATGCAAACAAAAACTCTTGTTTTCCGCCCATCAGCTTCTGCCCTACCTATGGTGCGGTCTGGTCCTACCCTTCGTCTGTCTTGCCCCATGGGCACGTTGGAAACAGACGTATTTTTCTCTTGGGAAATTCCTGGGTCGTGACTTTGAGGCTAAATCGAGGATTTTATAAGCACACTCATGCAAGTTGCATTAAACATTACCTTTAATGCTGATTGTTCTTCAGCAAAACTTTTATTACGTTGGAGTTGGCAATAGCTTGCTTGCTTTTGGAGGACTGGTTTCTTGTGCAATTATCATGCATGTCCTAAGGGTTTTAAACCCCACCATATACAATGGAGAATCTCCTCGTGGGTTGTTTTTTTCATAACTTATACTATTTTTCCTTATGCATTTGCCTTAGGAAAATTAGTTCATTTGCATAAAAAGCGAGACTAGGAGCGTTAATACATGTATGTTTAACCACATCCAGGCTTGAAAACTAATTGCAGATATAAACAAGAGGGTTTATGTATGGTCATGACATAAAAACCAAGAAAAAATCTACCAGTGTGATGTGGAATTTCGAGTAATTAACGCTCAAGAAGAATCGGCAAATTCAGCATGGGATAATAAATGACGTAATATTTTTTCGAAACATTTCGCCGGACTAAATGTATGCAACTCTAACATTGACAAACGTCATTTTAAATTTCGACATAAACTTACATAAGCAATTGTAGGCATTCATTCTGGAAATGTCAGGAAAGTTTGATGTACTTTGAAAAAGTATCTTAAAATGGATTTACTTTGAAAAAGTCAGGGAAATTCAACATAAGTAATATATTTTACCTAGCTAGCTATGGGACAACACAAAAATCAAGAGATAACAAGCGACTCTGTTGAAGAAATTAGTAATGGAATTGTCGATTTTGAAACAATAATGTAAATGTAATTGCGTAACAATAATGTTAGGGCGGTAAAAGAAATTTGTTTGAAATCCTAAAAAAGTCAGGGGAATTCGATTTATTTTGAAAAAGTCTGGGAAATTCTACATATTTAACACATGTTACATACAGTAGTTAATTATTGGTTAACACAAAAATCAGGATATAACAAGCAATTCTGTGGAAGAAATAAATAATAAGATTGTCAATTTAAAAAACTAAGCTAACTTTGCGGTTTCCTAATGATGACATTTTTCTGTGGACAGGGTCAGGGAAATTGGTTTTGAAATCTGGACAAGTCAGAGAAATTGAAAATGTCGTCTCTGAAGGAACCCTACCTTAGACATGGCCTAATTCATTTCAGTTCAACTCATTTATTATACAGATTCTTGGATGCAGTAATTTTTGTTAACAGTTTTCAAAGATCCACAAGAATTATGTAAAGCACTTTACTGTACATGCAAATTATTTTCAGATTTTAAGCATAACCCTGTAAAATATTTTGCAATATTTTTTCCACAGTTTAATATTTTTAACATGCCATATCTTCGTAATCATCCTCGTCAATGGTTTACTTTGCATAGATACATGTATCATGCAATACAGGGCATTAACAACTTCACGAATTCCGATGCAACAATAGCAGATGCCCCTCCTCTATTGTGCCTAATTTGTGATTGCTTCATTAAGGACAACCTGTTGCTGTTAGAGTAATTGAACAGTCTGTTTGCCTTGTACATTGTTTACGTCAAATCTTATCTAAGATGTAATTATAGTCATCATTGAAAGAAATGATTTTGGAGGTTACCCATTATGAAACATTGCCCACGTTCGTGGATTACTTTGTTTTATCTTAATAAACCTCACCATTATCACATATTATGAAAATTCTATTCACTTGATTTCATGAAATCACAAAAACATGCATCAATCTCAGTAAATAAAAAGTATCATTAAAGTCAACACAGGTGCATGCGTCAACTTGCTATTTGCAGTATTTGTTTAGAGTGATGATAATAATAGGTTGAGACAGGTTCTGAGGACAAATATCTAAAAGACAAAGTCAACAAGAAGCTTTAAAATTAAAAACATCAACACGCATTGTATTCGAAAAAATCTTGAACAAAATAACTAGTTTTGGTTATTGTAATATCACGATGTTAAATTCATCACACGACAACGAAGGCATTATTTGTAAAAAGAAATAATGATTAACTCCACTGTACATTAGAACATTTTAGAGTATTCGGAACGTTTAAATAGTTCGATTTTATTAAATGATCAGAAATACACAAAATGCGAAATTATATATTCTTGTGTCCAACATTTGTGATACGAGTGATGCCTCACTAGAACATACCGGTATGCGAGTTGCATATACTGTCCTTATGTTTACGGTTAATAAAATTTCATTTTAACAATAAACAACTCAATACTTTAAAAACCCATTGCAATTTTGTTTTAATTTAATAATTACTTGATTAACAATTTATTTTAATACATAAATCTCGCATCGCATCCCGTCATGGATGTACTGTACTTGTCGTAATGACCTCTCCCAAATAATTTAATAATGATAAATATTTTTAATTTATTGTAGGCATTCAACTTTTTTGGGAGCTGTTATTCCTTGAATTGTGACACTGGCTTATGTTAAGCGCGTCTGAGTCGGATCTTGGATCAAATTTCTTCGTGTAACAGACATATTTGTGGAACAAACATCCTTTTGGATCAAACATATTTTGGGTCATACATCTGTATGGATCACACATATTGGATCAAAAATCTTCTTGGCTCAGGCATATTTTGTATTAAGCTTCTTCGTTGATCAAACATCTTTGATTATTTGACATCTTCATGCATGGATCAGCCATCATTGTTGACCCAACATCTTCGTGGATAATACATCCTCGAGGATCAAACATCTCCGTGGATCCGACGTCTTCGTGGATCCGACGTCTTCGTGGATCCGACGTCTTCGTGGATCCGACGTCTTCGTGGATCCGACGTCTTCGTGGATCAGGCATCTTCGTGTTTCAGATTTCTTAGTGCGTGGTTCAAACGTCTTCGAGGATCAGGCATCTTCGAGGATCAGGCGTCTTCGAGGATCAGGCGTCTTCGTGGATCATGCATCTTCGTGGATCATGCATCTTCGAGGATAATGCATCTTCGTGGATCATATATCATCGTGTATCAGATACCTCAGTGCGTGGATCAAACATCTTCGTTCTTGGAGAAATATGCTAATTTACAAGTCCTTGCTATAATGGATGCGAAGAACGGTAAGCAAAGCAATTTATATTGTTATATTATTATTTTCCTTGAATAGATCAACGATTCATAAGCGTGAAAAAATATAATTATTGCAGGTATAATTATGCCGTTATTTTGTTTCAAAAATAATTCTTCGGAGTTTTAAATAGTTTAACCTTGTATGCTGCCTATGACCCATATGGCCAATAACAATTATTTTTTTAATGACTAACAGATTTTCATCAGAGTCCTTAAATTAGGTGAGGCACGAAGGACGATCTCTAATGAATTTGCTTACCAATGATTTTGCCACTATTATAACAATGAATTGTTCGCACATTATCCACTTTGAGTTTCTTCAAGATACTAACTGAAGGGACACCTACACCTTCCTATACACCTCCATTTAATTAACTGTAGGTCGACTACACATTTATAATTACCAGTAAAGTAGTCATCAGATACGCCATAATCCAATGCGTAAAATTACACTTAGCTCGACCACATTTTTGCTGTAAATTACTTGCAGCACTTTTTTAATACTTTACTAGTCGGCATTTAAAAATAACAACGGCTAATGCAAGCTGAACGTCGAGGGCGTTATATGCCAAATTCAGAGCATGTTTCAGAATAATTTACGCTGTTTTTTCATTGCCTAACTTAGGCCTAGACCAGATCCGGCTTTTGCAAATGAATTGGGAATGAAATGTTGCTTCTTTATTACCTCTAGCCAAATGAAGAAATGACCTTTACATTTCCAATTGTAGTCCTCTTGTGAGTTTAGCAGTATTTATATAGATTATTCTGAATGTCCATCATATTGTATACATTCATTACTTGACAGTGCATAATAAAGAAATACTAAATTATATACCTCACGGTCTCTATATGTTATGTTGGTCATGCATGGTGCCTGGCGTCTGGAAAAGTCAGGAAAATTGCATATGATCTAGTAATTTTTTTAAGACCTCGAAAACTCAGGGAAATTTCATATGATCCTGGGAAGTGAGAGAAATTTCACTTAATCTGGAAAAGCCAAGTAAGGAAATTTCATATGATCAGTAAAATTGAGGGAAATTTCATATGATCTGTAAAAGTGAGGGAAATTTCATATGATCTGTAAAAGTGAGGGAAATTTCTTATGACTTGGAAACTTTAAATAATTTCATATATGTATGACCTGGAATAATTAAAATTTCATATGACCTGAAACAGTCAAGGAAATCTCACATGACCTGGAAAATTCAGGGAAATGACTCATGACTTGGAAAAGTCAGGGAAATTTCATATGATCTGGGAAAGTCAAGGAAATTTCACATAACCTGGAAAAGCTGGGGAAATTCTTATAATGTCGGAATTTGTGGCAAAACAACTTTGGTTGGTTTGAATTGTCTCTAAAGGTATAAGAACTTGGAAATTAATTCTCGCAAAATGTCTTTTGATAAATTATAATCTTGGCGGGAACATCAATACAACATGCCAATGGATTGATGATTCCAAGGCTTTAGAAAACTAGTCTAAACATAACCCTCTCTGGTGTGAAAATGCGCAAATCCTTAAAACAGACTAATATTTGTTTTAAAATGTCTGGAAATTTTGTAAAAAAAAAATGTCTGGAAAACCTGCAAAAGTCAGGGAAATTTGATTCAGTATTCGACAGACATCCTGGTTTTGTATAAATGCATTGTTTGCATTGGATCATTGGCATTACAAGCTCCACCTATAGCATCCCAATGGATGACATTTCTATGCAGGGTTCTTATTGTTTCTTTATTATGCTACGTGTATTTTATATTATCATATTAAATTGTTACTGGGTCAGGAAAGCATTACTAGCTTAATTTAGAAGCATGAAACGTTAATTGTTCTTATGTCTATTACATAATGTATGTTCAAATATTTTCAAGCACAATAATCTATTGGATGATTTGTGCCTAGCAACTTATGATGCCACTTATCGTATTACATTCAGAGTTTAATTTTTTGTGGCTGAAACTTGGCGATATATAGTGGCGCTTCTAGTTAAGACGTTGTTCTATTTGAAGAATTTCGGCGGGTATGTCGAACTGAAAAATTCAAGATCCTATGATTTTATCACTCAATATGGTTCAAGGGAAGATAGTCAATTAACGTATTTTTAATAAAAAGCTAGCATTAATGGCATACATGTGACATACCATATTGCCTATTGAAGTAAAGAGTATATGCCTTAGTAGGCTCAATACTAAAAAATTCTTACTAGTCTTCCAAGTAGTTTAATGTAACTTTAAAAATATATTTATTTGGTTTTTACTAAACTTGCACATCTATAGAGCGAATACATGCATTTATTAAATTAAACAAGTAATAATTGTGCACTAGGTTAGATTTGATGAATTCAGCTGGGCATATTGTCATAAGCATTATCTTCTTGGGCCACAAATCGAATAAAAACATCGATTTTAATTCCATAAAGCCAATATAAACCAATACAGTACATGCAGTGTATTTATTTTTACATTTAATGAGCTGTTAGCTTATATCAACTTACTCACTGCTTGGGTTATTGCATTTTTTGCTTTCTCAGTATTGGCCCGATTTTTTCGAACGACCCTAATCCAATCCATAATTATGTCAGCACTGGTTGGTTTTTCTGTGTTGGGTGACCCTAATGTGTTAACTTCTTGTATGGCACCTGGCATGTTTAACAGAACAAGGTTAAATTCCGAATAGGCAATGAGCATTCCTGCTGTCTGACCACACGAAGTTTAACTACCATCAAATGTCGTTTTTAGTTAATTTTTATTTTTTTCAGTGATTTTCACTTGAAGGTCTAAAAATACAGCCTACATGTTTAATTGAAATGTACACAAGTTCCGTGTTTCATGGCAGAGGATACCGGTCAGAAACAGCGAAAGTAAGGTACATGTAGATAAAGTAGAGGAAAGGCATGCTTAGAAAAGTTATTTCTTGCTGTTACCATTCAGACATTTTTCTGGATAACTGAAATGAAATTATCAGAAAGGGATTTAAAGAGGCGAATAAAATACAACTTACTGAACTTTATTTACTTAAAATAATGAAGTGCACATTACTGGTGCATCTAGATAATTTTCGTTTTCAAATTTTTTTTTGTAAGCATATACTTCAGCAAAGAAACCTTAACAATATTGATCGCTTTCTTGGTAACCTGGTAAACTTGAAATTTTCAGGGAATTTGGAAAGGCCTGAAAAATTTCGGGACACGTCTGGGAAAAATGGACTTATTTTGAAACAGGCCTGGAAATGCACAATTTTTGAAATGTTAAAAACGAATTTTTCTCGAATCATTTTGTCGGTAACAGACTGAATTGAATCTCCTTTGAAATAGTAAAATCTATTGTGGTTGGTTTAATAGCACATCTTGAAAAAAAAAGCTGTAAAAGAAAAACGAAATTCTTCTTGGAGTATTACAATATTCATTTACAACACATCCAGAACAGTCGAATTAGGAATCTCATAAGGACCTTACGTAATTTTTCAAAAAAAAATCCTATATTGAATAGCTCTGAAATAGGTGTTCCCCACAGACCTGGAAAATCTGGGGAAATAGAAAATGACAAGGCCTGGAAAAGTTAGGGACAGGTCTGGGAAAATGAGTTTACTTCAAAAAATTCCGGGAAATTCAACAAGCCATTAATACATTTTACGTAGGTAATTATTGGTTAATGCAATAATAAAAAGTGGAAGAAATTCATTATAAAATTAGGAATTAATAAACTAACCTCTATTTGCAGTTTACTTTTGAACTTCTTCTGTTACAACTCCTGTGTTACATATCCTGTTTACGTTAAATGAACAATAAAATAGCAACCCTTACATTGGTATATATCTATTTTTGCATTTTTAGTGGTCAGG